>JAWWES010000076.1:5094872-5148547 GCA_035583135.1 Lophotriccus pileatus | reverse complement strand
TAGCTGAAGTCAGGAAAAACCTCTTATTTTGTATTTGGGAACACAAATGGATTGTGTTTGTTTTCCAAAATAGATCACCACCAATGCACGGCTTCAGGAGAAGTTGCTCCTGTCTGCATCTACAAAATAACGCCCTCAGAGCCAGAAATGAGGGAGAAAGAAAGGAGAAAGGGCCACTCTTGGTCAGCTTCTCGTGACCAACAGTTCTCTGTGAGTCTTCGTACCTGAAACAGCCTGACCAGACATTGCAAAACCTGCTGCTGATCCAATGATTTCGGGAGGCAGAGTTGTTTCAGGTGCATAACCTCGCTGAGATTCAGGGAAGTGAAGCTGCACCTCTCCTCTAGATTCAGCCAGAAGTTTTTTGATTTATTAGTTTTATAAAATGCGAAGTCTTTAATGTTCAGTGCTTGGAGCACGTTGTAATTTTAGCTCCGTTATTACAGTTGTTGACCAATGTATGAATTATCTTCAAAGGCTTTGAGTTCCTCTGAGCAAGCTTTCCCATTCCAGCTACCAAGTCAAAGGAATCCAGGAAGGTCTGTTCTTTCAAGGAAAGAGGTTTCAAAGGTCGAATGTGCTTGAATGTTCTGGAAGCACAAGCAGCAGAAGCCCTGCAGAAAACACAGGGATTATTTGCTGGCTCAGAAAGGATGATCAGTACAACTCAAACCACGTAATTCCAAGGCCTTAGAAATGAGTTATTAGTCTCAAAAGCCTGGAATAGAAGTTGCTGTAGGAGCATCCATCAGCCAAATGCTGAATTCACAGGACTGTGTGGGCTGAACTCGCATCTGAGTGTGTCACTCTGAGCCGTGTCCGAAGTGGCAGCACAGCAGAAGGACATTTGTGCCCCTTGCCCCTGCTTGGCCTCTCCTCTAGCACCCTTTGCCTTCAGGAACTGTCACAAGGAAAACCATTCCCACCAGAATTACATGCATTTAAACTCATTTTTTTTGGAAATTGTCTGGGCACAGCCTCCTGTAGAAATGAGATGGCACAGAACTGATTAAATAATGTTTATGCAAATACAAAAGCTGTCAGGGCGTTGTTTTCTTAGCCTTCAAGATCCAGCTTGTCAAAGACTTTTGGCCAAGTGTCAGGTTTGCTGAGCTCAACTGAGCTAGTAGGAGCTTGATTTAGGGTGGGCAATTGCCAGAAGAACCCTGCAGAAACTCTTCTCCAGTGCGTCTTCTTCCCACCTCCGACCTCAGCGATCTGCGGGGCCTCCGGACTCTCCACCCAAGGATTTCACTGCTGGATCCTCATTAGTGCCCTCCTGACACCCTGACTCCCACTTTTCACCTCCTCTTGTTCCTTAAAAACCCCACAGGGTGCCTATTCCACAGTAACAGCCGCCCTGCTTTGGTTTTGCAGCCTCTTGGTCCAGCCAGCGCTCAGGTTTAGTTTGCTGGAGCAACACCGGCATTGTTGGAGCCCTGATATTTAGGAAATTACTGGCAGGTGCTGAGAAGACAGATGTTTTCAACAGCCTTGGGATACGCAGATTCCTGCAGAGAGGACTTCAGAGGCTGTTAGATAAATCGGGCGATACGAGGAACAGTTTCCAAAAGATATTAAAGCGAATTTCTAATCGGGTGAAACACGATGGGTTGAACGTTGGTAGAAATACTGATAAATGCAGCTCTATCAAAGCTTTTACTATTCTGGCTGATTTTCCACGTGGTACGTCCTGGACTTGTAGGCAGATGACTCCAGGTTCACAAACAGCACGAAAAGCCACTGCTGTCATTAGTCATGGGAGGAAATATTTGCGTAACTGCTCAGATTTGGGCATGTATTTGCCTGTGTGTGTGTTTTTTTTTTTGTGATGCTTTGTCTGAATAATGTTCTTTTAAACAACAGCTCGTTTGTGCAAGTGCTCCAGGAGAGGGGGATGAGAGGGAGACGTTGTGACTCGTGGATGCCATCGAAACTAATTCCAAGCTTTCCTCTGCACAAGTGTCTTGCCAGCTCTTTGCTGCTGTGTTTGCACAGCTCTGGCCTGAGCTTCATTAGCTCAGCACGTTCATTTCTCTTCTCCAGTTCCCACCTGGCTGGCTGGGACCACGGCGTGTTTTCACGGGGGCATTTTTGAGGGGGACCCCTGGGGAAAGTCAGTTCCTGGCTGATCAAAAATAGAGTGGAAAAGTGTCTCCTGGTGCTGCCTCTGCTGCTGAGCCACATCACAAGGGGGTGGCTTCTCGTGGCGCTTCTGCCAAGAGCGCTTTTGCTGCCTTTTAAAATGCAGTTTGAAGTTACAAAACTTCGACTTCTGGAGGTTTATATAGATTTTATTTTATGTATAATCTGTTGCCTGTAGTGGAACAGCCTCAGAGTGACATCAGTGGGATCAGACAGACATTGGAAATGTCAAAATGACAAATGTGGGTTGTTTTCTGTGCAACTTGGAGGGATAAAAAGCAGCTGCTGCACGTGGACAGGTCAGGAGGGTGCACCCTCTGGAGCCATAAAGTGAATTAAAAAGCAATGAGTTCTTCACCCCACATTGTGTTTGCACCACACTGAGGTATTTCTGGTGTGCTTTGTGAAAAACACAAAGTAGAGTAGTGGAACTGATCTGTCCAGCCTTTATATGTTTTTACTGCTGTCAGCTGTACTTCTGTGAGGTCAGTAGAATTTTATCCCAATTCTTCTATGACACGAGAAACATTCCAGGTGAGCATTTGAGTTAGTCTAGAAGTGAATAAATCAGAAAAGTGGAACTTGGTTTATATCATCATTTATATTTGCTTCTTCCCTGAATAATTATGCTTTTGGACAGTAGTGGAAATAGAAATTAATCCCAGAATGTGCCTCTGGTGTTATTTTGTCCAGTTTAAACTTTCTGGTTGGAATGAGGCTTCAGAATTTAGCTGGGATGGTGCAGGATTTGAATCTCCTGCCGTCTCATCCCACTAAACAGTTGGTTCAAATTTAAGCTTCCGGCTTTGGCCCTTCTCTGCCTCCTGAAAGCACACTTTAATCTCCTGGAAAACATGAGCCCCATGGCTCCTGGGTGCTTTAATTAAGCGAAATGAAAGACGTTGATTTCCATAAATAGAAGAGCTTCCAAGAACAGCTCAAGGCTCCAGCCCAGCCACCCACCCCGAGGAACCACCCGGGCCAGATCCCACTTCCCGGGGGTGGGGAACAAGGAGAGGGGGGGCTTGAACTTTATCCCCGGAGATGCTGCTGATAAGGAGAGACAGAGGAGACCGAGTGCCATAAAGCCCAGGGAGGATGGGAAGCACTTTGATCTGCCCAAATCTGGGAGCTCCCCCCAGCCTGGCTCCGCTGGCTCCCTTGGGCCAGGTCATGATTTTGAGTGGAGACAGACACCTAGTGGCCACCGAGCTGGAATTTCCCCGAGCTTTGCTCCTTCCCGTTTCCCATTTATTTATTTGTTTCCTTTAAGGAAGGCGAAAGCAAGACGTGAACGCTGATTCTTATCTCCCCGCTGCCTTTCCTTTGGTCCTGATTCGCCTCGAGCTGTTCTTGAGCTCCATCGTGGGAACACTCCGCTGAAATTCGAGGATATTTTCATAGATTCCCTCCTGGGAGCTCGATGTATCTCAGCATTGCCACTGAAATCCAGTTGTGCAAACCCACAACGTTACCTGTGCTGAGGAAGAGAGGTTAAAAACTGCTTAAACCCCCCCCAAATTTTTTAAAACTAAAAGGAGGAGACCTCCCACCCCTCAGGAGCGGTGGGGGCTGTTGTGAGACAACACAATGAGGCAGTGCTGGAGGGAGTGCTCACCAAAAATTGTCCCTCTCGTGCCTCTGCTACCTCTGACCCCTCTCCCCACCCCCCGAGTGTCCTTGGCAGAGCAGAGGACACGTTTGCTCCGAGTCCAGAATCCTTTGTCGATGCTGCTGGAGGCAACAACTGAATTTGGCAGAGGGTTCTCCATCGTCACAGTGCAGCAGATCAAAATCCCAAGCGCTTTTCCCCCCCTGTGCTGTAGGATATTCTAAGCTGGCATTCAGTTTGAAGAGGAAAAACTCCCTGATTTTCAGGGGGGTCACTGAGGTTGAAGCAGGGAAAGGGAAATAAAAAGAGTGAACTGAGTCCAGCGATGTGAAATCAGGGCTACAATTAAAACACTATGGCAGCATCAAAATTCTGAACTTAAGACAATATCAAATTGCTGGGAAGGACAATTCCAGAACGTTTATTTTGTTGTTGCCAGTGGTTATTCCTTTGTGCATTTTCCCCTCAGTGAATGGAATCACAACTAATTGCACAATAATCAGCCCAGGCCCCAAGTTCAGATAATGTTGCCTCCCTAATACTTTGTAGAAATGCAGAATCCATTAACAATCTTCAAATGAGATTATTTTTTTTTTAATTAGTGGGATCTTAGCAAGCCATTACAGGCACCATTCCTGTTGTCACACAGAACTTTCCTGTTTGCTCTGGAAGGGGAAAATTATTTCCAGTCAATTCAGGTGCTGATGGGGTTTACAGTTTGTTTTTAAACTCTGAAAATAAACAGAATTTTTTGATAGGTGAGTGGGCCTGTGTTTGTTCAATTCATAATTCCCTTTCTTGTGTCTCCAGAAGGCAACAAGCTCCCTGCTGGTATCTATTGATTCATCTCAACCAGCCTTAAGTGCTGGACAACTTTTTTACTGCAAATCTGCCTTGGCTTTCACTTGCTGCCTTTGCCTAAAAGCCGGGGGGGCAGCATTCAGCTGTACTGAATTTCCTCCTGAAAAACACCCTCTTTCCATAATTCTTGATGATCCACATTAGAATTTCCTTCAGGTAGCACCAAATTGCAGAGCTCAGACTGTCAGCCAGGAAAGGGATGTGAGCCCCTGCCCTTCTCATCCCGCTCCAGCCTCTGCATCCAATCTCTACCACACCAGGACCAGGGGGAAAGATACTGGAATTTATCTCTATGGCAACCTCAAAGTGCTGGCAAGGCAGCCAAAAAATAGGGAATGGGGAGCTCCAGGCAAGATGGAATCAGTGGGGATGAGAAATAAACAAAATGTTGTGCTGATGCGTTGTAGAAGAATGGATTTATGGGTTATGACATTCCTAAAATATCTTTATTTAATAATGAAAACTTCATTATCCAGCCCTGTGCCAAAGTGTTGCCATGGGCCTGCTGCAACTCCCTGGAAAGATCTTTCATCTTGACAGAAGTTCTAAATTACAGCATTAGTGCTCTAACGGAGGGGAAGTTATGGCCTATTGTGCCTGTCCAGGGAAATGAGACACACATTACTGGGGAGCAGGTTATTGAAATCTAATCACTGAGAATATTAAAAAAGAAGGAGGTGGAAAAAAAAATTAAATTATTTATTTATTTTTTTCTTTCTGAGCGCTGGGGATAAATTAAGTGATAAACCTGGAGTGTTTACCGGAGTTTTATTACTTTATTAAAAAGTAATTCATCTTTATTACTGTTGAGGCTATTATGTTTCACGGCATTAAGGGAGCAGGGCGTGGAGACCCTAAAGCTCCTCTTCAGTGCAACCATCAGGACACAGCGTGGTTTTATTTTTACCACAGGTATTGCAGCATCCTCTGTGGCTGCCCTTGCTGACCTCCAGGAGTGTTTGATCTGTGATGTTTTGGAGCTGATGAGGTAAAACCAGCCTGTGCTCCCCCACTGCTCCTCAGCGCTGCTCGGGCTCCTGGCTTGGTCCAGCTGTGAGGGCTTCTCTTGCCCTCTGTAGCTCCTGGACAGTCATGCTCACAAAGGTTACTCCTCATTGCAAAGCAGGAGTAATATAATTTTAGAGCTGGGTGGGTGTCTCTGTGAACTCTCATTGTAGCCTGCGTGGCTGGGTTAGTGTCCCTGTTCTGGTTTGTGTGCCAAGAGTGTTACAGCCAAGGGGAAAAGGTGTTCAGAGGTAAAAAGCCTTTGCTGAAAGGGCAGGTTTTAGATAAACTTTAGAGGAGGTTTGTAGGAAACAAATCTGGTGTTTACAGTTGTAAATAATCCCACAAAACCCTCAGTGGCTGAGTCTGGATGGGCATTACTGAGAAAGGGGCTCACTGTGTACAGACAGAGCAAGGGGCAGAGCAGGAGCTGGGCACACCCAGGGCTGGCTGCTCAGGCTCTTTTTCAGCCACAGGCTGATGAGGAATTCTTCACAGTGCTTGTCTGGGCTGTGTTTCCTCACCCTGGAGTCACCTCTGCCCCCCAGCAGGTCCCACCCTCCCCCTCAGCCACATTCCCTGAGACCCCTTTCAGGCTCTGGGCTCCCTCAGTTTGACTCTGTCGTGTCATGACACAGAGAAAAAGGAGGAAAGTGAGGACCAGAGCGAGGAGAAGTGGAAATCCAGGGATCCCAGCCTGGGGGAAGAGCAGAGCATTGGGTGAGGGCAGAGCACCCTCTCACGCACAGCACTGGTAGGACAGAGCTGGGTGATGGGACACACCTTCTCCACCATCCCCTTGCCCCTGCTGCCTGCCCAGGGAAACACCTTTAATCTGGTCTAATCAGCTCTTTATTAATGTACAGTAAGTTCTGAGCACTTATGGAATTTAGAATTCCACCTGCTGGTTGGGTTCAGGGGGTTTTCTGCTCCGGAGGGTGGTGTTGGATGCCAACAGGAAAATACCTTCCTCTTTGGGACAGAAGACAAAGTGCTGCTCTAATTCAGCAGGTCCTGGAGCTGCAGCAGGACAAAAGTGAGAGGGAAATGGCCACATATCCTCAGGGTCTGAAAGCAAAGCAGACAACAGTTTGCTTTGATGCACATGTTAATAAAAATAGTAGCTTTCAGTGGCATGTCTAGGAAGGGAGGACAGATGCTGTTCTTAAATGATGATGATTTAAAAGCAAACCTAGGGCTTGAATACACTCAGGTAAATGAGCTCCAGCCAAGTTAGTTCAAACTATCCAGGTAAAACTACTTGGGTAAATGGCTGAAATTAATTTAATATAACTTAAATATATGAATATAAATATTAGCACATTAAATAGTATAATATATTAACTTTACACCTAAAGAAACTGCTTCTTAATGCAAAATAAATACTTTTTAATCCACTTTGAGAATGTCCAGGCTGAGAACTTAAGCTTTATTAAACACAGCAGTAGGACCAAAGCAAATGCCCATATTGACAAAATCCCAGGATAATTCCATTGACTTTCTTCACTTCTATTAAGTTATTCACATTTATGACAACCCTATTTAGGAGAAAATTTAGACATCCAACCTCTCCTGGCAGGAAAACAGCAAGGAACTGGTGCAGGACATTGTTTGGATGATAATATGAGTGTGTGTGTGTTGTCTGGGATCACTTCTGAGAACAGGGATCTGCAGTTTGAGGTCTCTGATTGTGTCTTCAAGAAGTAAAAGTAGCAATAGGGGATCAGCCTGAGAATTATCTGCACATTTTATGCAGACCAAGAGGAAGGGACTGCCAGGAATTCCTTGCTTAGGATTTTGAAACAAGTACCAGTATCCCCACAGCAAAATACGAACGCAGGACAGAGAACAGGCTGCTCCTGGTGCCTGGTTAATTGATGGGCTGTGAAGAGACCGAGGTGATAAACTGACTGTGCTCAGGGCTAATTTTATGCCATATAATGTGGTCATAGGATTAGTCTATTTAAAAAATAATTTTAATCAAACTTTTTAAAATGCAAAGCCGTTCTGCACTGCTCATTTCCAATATGTGCCTCCGAAACAGATGAGAAAGGCAGAAACAGATCCTTATTATACATGTATAATTTAAACAATACCATCAACCAAGTATTGATTGCTGACTAATGTGCTTATTAATTAATAGATATCTTTGCCTTAAATACATTTTTCAGAGCTGTTCTGGGGCCGTTTAAGAAGATGAATGGGGAGTTGTGGTACGGTCCTTTGTCATTTCATGTGCAAGTCATGTCAGAAGGGAATGTAAAACCATGCCTGGGGTTGTGTTTGCTGGAAGGAGCCACACAGTGACTGTATCCCAAAAGGGGTGGTGTAATGGTGGGACTCTATTTCAGGCATCACTATCTGCTTATACATATATAAAAAAGCCCTCTTTATTTTCTAAATTAGCCCCAGAAAGCCTGCTGGTGATGAGGGGAGCTGGGAATGGCCTTGCTCTGCTACTGGAGTTCAGTGAAATAGATGCCAGATTTAAAGTGCCACTACAAAACCAGTGCAAAGAGAGAGATGAGCTGGAGCACCAGAGAGGATGCAAAGCCCCCAAATCAGAGACCATCATGAACCTGTTGCTGGTGACCTGCAGCTTTTGTAAGCTCTGTAACACTGTGAATCTCCTCTCACTCTCTGCTCCCCTCTCAGGCCATATGCTCAGCCAGCAATTACCCTTCACTCTGTCTGCAGTCATCCACTGCTTGGTTATTACTGTCTCCCTGGTTTTATTTGCTCCTTGAAGGCAGTTTCCAGCCCTTTGGCTGGCACCCAAACACCTTCAATTCCTTCCTCGTGTCGGTTATTTCCCATCTTCTGTTCTTCCGACTAAAGTTGTTAAAACCCACTCCTGACATTTCCTGCCTCTGGCAGGGAGGGAAAACGGCCCCATCAGTTTAGAGCCAAGCACCTGTTTGTTCAGTGCTCCATTCCCCAACCTGCCCTGCCTTCCATGGGGACCAGATCCCTGAGGGCTGTGGATGATAACTCGCACCTCTCAGATCCACTTTTCCTTGCTCCTTCTGCTCTCTGGTGTGCTGAGCACACTCTTCAACTGACCCTTTGATTGATGGATATTCAAAAAGCACCTTTATAAGCCCTATAAATAATCCCTTAAAGGTTTTTCTTTTCTTCTCCCCCCTTTCCAAAGGTGCCACTTTGTCAGTTCTCCAAGCAATGGTCATTGCCACACCTTTGAGCTGTGCTCTGAGCATACCTGGCACAGGTCTGTGGCTGCAGGGGCTCCTGCCATGTGGCACTTTGGCATTTGGCAGGATTGGCCTTGATGGGCACTGATTTGTGTTTTGTTCTCAAAAGCCTCAAAAAGCCTCATTTTCCTTTTTTTTTTTTTGTTTTTCAGCTGTGATGATAGACATATAATTTAGGTACTTTTGTGTTGTGGGAGGGAATGAAGTCAGATTTCATCCTCTGAAGCTTGTTAGAAATTAGAATTGAAGTGCAAACTGAATTGTGAGCAGCAGGGAGGTGTCTGGTCAATAAGCCTTTGGTGTGTGCATCAAAACATACAGAGAATTTTCCAGCATCCAGAGCCATCCCTGCCTCTTGATCAAGGAAAGTTGCCGCTTTTGGCTGAACCAGAAGCGTTCTTGTGTCGCAGCAAGTGATGCACTGCAAGAACCTTCCCCAAACCTGAGGTCCCTGAGCAGCAAAATCACAGAATCACAGAATCACAGGATCCTAGAGTGGTTGGAGTTGGATGAGACCTTAAAGCTCATCTTGTTCCACCCCGTGCCATGGGCCACTACACCAGGTCTCTCCAAGCCCTGTCCAGCTTGGTCAGAGTCCAGAGAAACCTGCAACAGCTCCTGTGCCACGTGGCAGGGGGGATGTAACCCCAATTTTTCCAGGCCTGTGGACAACATCCAGGGGCAAATGCCAGTGCTCTGCTGAGGGCCCATGTGCAGGGAGCTGCAGGGAAGGGACTGGGGAGTGAGGACACCAGAGCTCTCCCCACTCCTGCCCAATGCTGCTGTGCAGGCGGCAGTTAAATGACTGCCATCCCCTTTTCAAACTCCAAGGGTGTAATTCCAGCTGACACAGTGTGCAGTTTCCTATTTTTCAATTATTGCGTGATTTGTGGGGGGATCAGTTCAAAAGGAACTTCCCTCCCAACGTTTTTAAACCCACTGAGCTCACTGTTTGCAAGAAAAGCCGCCGGGACGATGGAAGAAGTGGAATGTCCTCAGAGCATCGTGGCTGCTCATGCATTTCACAAGGATCTCACAGCCTCCCCTCCACCAAGGCTTTGATTAATAGCTGGCTTTTAAAAAAATATGGGCTCTTTTCATAAGAGACACTTTATATGTCTGTTATTTCCCAGCTGCCAGTGGGAACTGGATCAAACTGGGCAGGGAGGAAAGAGCAAGATGAACCAGAGGCAGAGCAGGTACACATTAAATGTGCCATCAGATATGAGTGCTCTTGGTGTAATTGAGCAGGGATGTATCCATACTCTTGATATCCATTCATGTCAGTGCTCTCTTACTCCTCTCAGTGTAAACAGGCCTTTGGAATGAGCAGGAATGATTCCTGTGCCTGTGTTGAGGGTGGTGTAAAGGGACTTTGCACCTCCGAGGATCAGCCTGCACATATTTAAAATAAATAGATGTGCCCATAAAAAAAATAACCCCTATTATTACACAAGGATGCAGTGGGAGTACCAGGGGAATGGCTAAAGTAACAAAACTTGACACCAGTGATAATAAAAGAGGGAACTAAAGCAAAGAGATCACCCCAGTCTGCCGGGTTTCGAGTGCTTAATCAAAACTGACTTCTACTACTGCAGCTGCAAAAGAAATGTTTCAAGCCTCCCATTAATTTCCATACAATAACCCTCTAATGGGGGAGTTGCTGGGGAGAGGAGGGCGATCAATCTGCTGTAATGACACACCAGAGACTCGGGGAAAATGCAAACTTGGAGCAATTTCATGGCAGGTGCAACCTTGGAAAGCACGGACATTTTTCTGAGTTAATTTGTTCCCCTGATATGTTTGAAATCCATATTTGTACTTTAAAGGTCTAAAATGCAAGATGATTAAAAAATATAAGCAGATTTTTTGGAAGCTTTTCGACTGTATCAGGTGATATATTGGTGCCCCTCCTCGGAGCTGGGACAGCTGGATATCTTTTATCATAGGCTGCCAAAAGAAAAGGGAATGGGATTTATTTATTTATTCCAGCATTCCCTTTCTGTCTTTCCCATTTACCTCCCCAGCCTGATGCTCATTTGTGTCCCAGCTGAATTGATCCCTAATCCTTTAGGAGGTAATAATAGTAATAGTATTTATTTAGTAACAGTTATTATTCTTGGTTTTGTTAGTACTAGCAGTGCTGTATGATGATAATTATTATCATTGCTACAAGTTTTAAAACACATAAATGAGTTAACTCAATGCCTGACACCTGCAGCTTTTACATCCCTGAAAATTCCAGTTACCAGCTGGTAGAGGAACAAACATCTTGACCCAGGAACAGAACTAAGGCACAGAACTAATTCAGTTTGGTTCTTGTCCCCCTGAAGTTGTTGCCATTTTAGTAAAACCTGTGGGTTTTTTGATGTGCTTTACAGTGTCCCTGTGTGGGGGAGCAGCTTTGGGGTAAAGCAGAGCATCAGCCTTTGGGGGTCACCTTTCCCTGGCACTGTCTGGTAGAAGCTGTGAGGGAAAAACGTGGAATTAGAGCACAGGCAGTGCCAGTGCAGGATGGAACAGGTCATCAGTGGACACTTGATTCTCAAAAGAAGGTTTTCTTTTCTTTTTTTTTCTTTTCTTTTTTTTTTAATATTCAATCTTAACAGGACTGTTCAAAATGCCTTTTTATCCCCAACAGCTAATTTAACCCTTTCATGACCTGCAGCCCCAGAAATGTCACTCACATGGATGTTAACCTGTGCATAAGTAGCACATACATATATTTATGTGGGCTTAGCACACTTGTAATGCAATGCTTTTCCCACCTTTTTTAACAGCTGCTGAGTTTGGAAGAGGCACTTACCCTTCTCCTCCTGCCTGCCCACAGCAGAGGCAGCCCAGCAGGGCCCTGGAGGTGCAGAGGGAGCTCTCTGTGGGTGACCCAGAGCTGCTGGGTGAGCACAGGGACTCCACTCACTCCCAGCACCCACATCCCTGCAACCCCTTCCTCTTTTCACCTTCTGAAAGCCGATCTCGCTTATGCTGATTACTCCTTTTCCTTTCTCAGCACTTCAGAACTACAGCCAGAACCTGAAAAGCATTGAATTTTCAAGCCCTGCAAGGTGCAGGGGCTTTGCATGAGAATCAAGTGCCTGCTCTGCTCAGAGGTTCAGGTGCTTTTGTCCTTCCCTCTCAGCACCTCTTCTGCATCCTTAGATGGGTGTCTTTGTGATTGGCCCTTGGCAGTTAAAGTTAAGTGTATCCTTTTTTACATTAAAAGATGGTTGTTATTCTCCTGCTGCATTTATGGGATGCTCGTGGCCCCTGGAGGAGCTTGCTGGGACTGTTCTTACGTTCCTCATGCTAAAAGAATTCTGTTGCAGTTACACCTCCAAACTTCCCGGTGGCTTCTGGGCCTTGTTTTATTTCCTGCTGCCTCCTTGGCTCCCATTAACGTGCTTAAAAAGATAAACAAAAGAATTGATTGTCTAAATGAGATTGCAGGACTCGTAAAAGTTCAATTATGCCATCCCGAAGTTTGATCCCGAGTCAGGGTAATGAAGTATCTGCTTAATTCTCAGTGCATCATCCAAATCAATTTATTGGAATCAGATGCTACAAAAAGCAGCAGCTACAAGAGGACAGATTAAATACACGAGAGTTGAAATGTGGTGAGATGAGAGCCTCCTCCTCTGAGTTATTTCTCTGATGGTCACATGCAGAACTGTTTCATCCCTTTAAAGCTTGGTTCTGACTCCCCTCCTCTCATGGAGGAGTTTAGAAACACAGGTTGGCTCTGGTTTATCCTGAATGTTGATGTCAAAATCTCTGATATTGAACAGCTCTCCTCTGTCAGGTCCAAAGGGTAAATTAAGAGCGGTGACAGGTGGGGTTTAAAGCTTTTTTAATGCAGTGAAAATAGAGGCTGTGAAAGCTGGTGTCTGAATGGTAAAGTTAGAAAGAATTAACTCAGAAATAAGACAGAGTGTTTAAATGAGGAGAAAAGACCCCTGGAATAAATTCCTGGGGGAACAGAGCAGATTCATCATCACTTGCAACCTTCATATCCATGCCATTCATCTATTAGATGAATTATTAAATTATCAGTGTGAGAAGAGACATGGCATGGGACGTGTTGGTCTGTTATTCCTGTGATAAATTAGAACCCTCAGCTCCTGGCTGAAATAAAACAGGATTTGGGTAACTTTGCTGCAACTCTTGAAAACCTATTAGGTGATAAACTCGGTTGCTGTCTTTCTGGCTTTATCCTTAGTACCAGTTCCATCAAATTGCATTGGTTTTCTCCTGCAAAATCCAGATACTTCCAGGTGAGACGGATTCACTGTCAATACCTGACAGGCCAGTGCAGAGAACAATTTGCATTCAGAAAGGAGAGCTTGGATTGAGCAGTGCTGGAGGGATAGTCAAAGCTTTCCAATAGGGTCAAGGTTTTTCTTTCCCTTGGCCTGTTTTTTCTCTCTCTCTCTCTGGTGATTTAAGACATGGATTTTCACTCCTTGCCATCGTGTATTTATGGCTCTGTAGTGCTGGTGATCTCCAAAGCAAGGCACATTCCTGCTGGAATTAAAATGTCTCTGAAAGTTCTTGGACCTCTGAGCAACCCGGTCTAGGGGAAGGTTCCCTTTGGCAGGGAGTGGAATGAGATGATTTTTAAGGTCCCTTCCAAGCCAAATCATTCTGTGGTTCAGTGGAGACCAAATAATCCTGAAATCCAGGCTCCCTAAACCCATGGGGAATTTGCATCCTTAATCAGACAGCACAACATCTTCCTCTAGTGCTGGTAGGTTTTAATCCTCATCTCCCATAAGATACCAAACCCCTCTCCTTGTCCATCCAAAGACCTGTAAGGCAATTTAATTTCACAGGCCATAAAGTTATATACCCACTTCTTGCATTTCTTCCCTTTCTGTTTATGATTTCAGAAAAAATCTCTACGCCTGCAATCCGTATTTTTTGCCTCTGAACATCCATAATGCAAAGCTGGATTCCAGCTGAGGAAAACATCAGCAGAAGGGCTGTGTGAGTTTGCAGAGTGGCTTTTGGAGGTGGGTGGCAGAGAGGGAATTTGGGCTGGATTCCCATTCAGAGGCAGCTCGTGGTTACAGGGAGAGGGCCCAATCTTGGGAATCCTCCTCCTCTCCCTGCCATCAATTCTTTATCGCTGCTCCATAACTTTCCAAGCCATCCAGCAGCAACAATATTCCTGAGTTTAAAGCAGTAGTGTTGTACATAAGAAGTGGTGGGTTTGAGAAAATCCAGCTACTTATTCCTTTCTGCACTCAGGTCTGTGGTTTTTCCTCTGAATAGCTCCCATTTTCTCTTCTGAGAACGGCTCTGTGCATAAACAAGCCCCAAATTAAACACAGGGAAATACTGTGACATTTAAAAAAAAGATGGAAATAGAATCACTCATTTTGCCATCTGGACAAAAGTCTCGGGTCTAACAAGTACATGTGATTCTGTGGCTTGCTCATCTCATTACTCTTCACCTCTGCTCATAAACCTCCACCTAGCAAATAATGTAATTTAATTAGGAATGTGGAATTAGCCCATCGCCGTCACACTCGGTTAAACTGAATCAGTTTGTAAATTCCATTGTCACTGGGGCTGAAAAAAAAGATAAATGTTACATTAGCAGCCTGATCCGGGGTGCATTAGGAGGGGGATTGCAGGTGGAGCCTCTGCAGTCCCTGGTGGGGTGGGATTTTGGGGGAATGGGAGAATCATAGAGTCATACAATCAACCAGGTTGAAAAAGACCTCTGAGCTCATCAAGTCCAACCCTTGATCCAACCTCACTGTGCTTCCCAGCCCATGGCACTGATTCCACATCCAGTCTCATCTTAAAAACCTCCAGGGATGGAGAATCCACCCCCTCCCTGGGCAGCCCATTCCAAGGGCTGAGCACTCTCTCTGTAAAAGAATTCTTCCTAATATCCAACCTAAACCTCCCCTGGCACAGCTGAAGACCCTCTTGTCCTACTGCTGGTTGCCCTGGAGAGGAAGCCAGGGGTGGGGATTCTTAAAGGAATTTGGGTGAAAATGCAGAACAAGGAGACAACACTGTGGTCTGGGAACAATACAGGGGGATGGAGATTCACAGAAATAGCTGGATTATCTTGTCTGTGTCTCTTGATGGAGGAGGGCACCAGGTTATCTGAAAGAAAAGCACTTCCCATCTGTGCTGGTGACAACCACCAGCACCAGCTCAGGCTTCAGACCCCCCCAGAGCATTTATTACACCAAGGATGGAACAGAATACCCTTAGTTTGTAGAGTTTAGGAGGACACTCCCTGCACCACCCACCATGTATCCCTCTTTATTTGCTCCTCTGCCATCCAGCTGCTTCCACCCACATCCACCACAAGTTTTTGGGGTTTTTTTGAGCTTTCCACATCTCCTGCCTGCCCGTGGGACCTCCCCTGTGGTGTGTCAGTCACGGCAACCAGACCAAAACCGCTGTAGGACCACAACTGGGTCATCCTTTCCCTTAACACATTTCTATCAAAAAAGAAAAAGGGAAATCCTGGCACTTGCACCTTGGAAAAAAAAACCCCCAACCTGCAAATAAAGTCATCTTGGTTTGAAGTTCACAAATATTTTGGAAGGCAAATGGGATAGGAAGAGTTTAGCCTGCAAACACTCATTTGTCATGCAGTCTGACTCGTGCTTTTCAACATGCTTTGATCCTGTTCATTTTTTTTTGGCCCAGGCATTAGATAATGCTTTAGAAGCCATTAGAAAAAAATTGTGACAATTGAAATGCTTTGAAAAATGACAGTTTGATAGTCTAATAATAGCCCCTACACTGATCTGGAGAAGGTTCTCGCTTTTTTTTTAATTTTATATTCATTAAGTACAGTACTTTTGAAAGCGTCCTCTTCTCCCCAACAAATAATTTAACCCTTTCACGACCTGCAGTCCTGGGAATGGGAAACCTGCAGATGCTGATCTGTGTATTTCCAGCACATCCATACATTTAAAAAGGCGTGTGCACTATAAAGAGCTGGTAAAAGGTGCCGTGATGTTGAGAGGAGAAGAACTGGAGAAGGCAACAATATCTGTGATGGTGTTCTCAGGTGGGCTGACCATGGGAGTGCTGTTAGCAAGGGACACCATTCCTGCAGGGTCTCCAGGAAGCTTTTCCAGAGGGAGAGAACCCATGCTGGAGGGTGAGGTGGCTGGGAGCTCACATTTCATTGCGGGATCTTGTTTTTGCAAGATGTTATTTGGCAGCGATAAATGAGCAACTTTGAAGCCTCAGAAGTGATTAATTTCTCACTGGAGCTGTCTCTGAGGCTGTCACAGCCTGACAATCCTGACATAAGTGTCATTTAGAATGTCACAAGTCTATTCCACAGAAATGTCATTACACAATTACTCCGAGGATGAAGAAAGGTTCACCGGGGGAAGAGCGTCTGGTATTAAGTCAATTATATACCTTCATGTTATTGTTGTGTTCCCCCCCCCCCCCCCCCATGCAATTACTCCGGGTCTCATTGGTTCCTCTGGTGCAAATTAGCAATTATTCCTTGCAGTGATCCTGCCAGGCAGCCCAGGTAGGGTTGGTGTTGTTCAAAACTCTGGCACAACCCGGCGCGTGTTGCCGGGGTCGGGATCGATGTGGGGATCGCGGAGCTTTGATAACGAGCCCTCTCAAAAACGAGGGCTCTCTGCTCTGCAGCTCCCCCTTCCCCAGGTTTTTTTTCCCCTGCCTCTCCCTGAAAGGCCCCACCATATGGGTGAGGTGATAAATCCTCCACGTGGTTTTGATAAAGATGGCTTGTTTTAATGAGGGTGACTTTTTGTGCTGCCGAACAAAAGAGCCTCTTTCTTGTTCGAAGGACGGAGGAGTTCAGCAAATTCCCCCGTGCTGCACCTCAATTATTCCTTAAAATTGGCATAAATGTAGCCTTCATTTAGTTCTAACAGGCTTTCATCCTCCTTGGCCCAGACACAAACAATTCTGAGGCTGGGGCTGGGTGTGCTGACGGGATTTGAATGCATTATGCATCCAAGGTGGAGCTGCCTGGCTGACTGGGAGGGGAAAGAGATATCTGGGGTTGTGCTACAACTCCTGCTTCTCTCTGGACTCTTCTGGGAGCTGAGCTGTTGGTTTGATTAGAGATTACTTGAATCCAGCTCAAAAAACAGTGCTGGAAATGAATCTGCCTTTAGGATACAGGTTCTGAGGGCACTGTTGTTGTGCTGGTTTGGCAGAGTGGGAGATTTCGGTGCCACGATGTGATTTAGAGACCTGTAAATACAGAGAAAGGCCAGGGATTTCCATGATAATCCTCCAGATTTCCACCAAGACAGCTGAGCTGAGGATCAGGCCTTTCAAATTGCTCCCTTTGCCTGTTTGCTATTCTGGGAAGCTATTGTTCTCAAAGGGGCATCTTTAAAGCAAAAGGCTGGTAGAATAATTTATTTGCGAATAATTTATTCAGTGATTGATGGGAAAAGCTGCTGAATAAATAATTCACTGAATGCTAATGGAACATCAGAGATGGTCGAATAATGAAAATGTTTATTTGCAAATAATTTATTCAAGGCAAAAAAATGCTGAAACGTATCAGCTCAATTATTCTTGGTGAATAATCCAGTCATTCCTACCCAGCCCACTGTGACATGTCGTACAAAGATGCTTTTTTTTCCCCAACAAAATGAGAACTCCAGGTAGATAACCTGTGTCTGCTCAGAGGGAGGAGCTCTGATCCTCTGCTTTCCAGCAAGAGCAGTCATGAGGAGAAGTTTGGGTGAGAAAGTCCTCAAACTTGAGCTCAGATCGAGGCCTGACTCTACCTGTGGGGGCAGTTTCATGTCATTGGCCTCTATCGCCCCTTATTTATTGTTATTATTAAAGCAGCTTTAGAATTTGGAATACTCTCTATAAACTCCATGATTTAGCCCTTTTTCTTCCTGCACAGAGAAGGATCCCTCTGTCCCATCTCTGGGACAGGCACTCTGAGCACTGTGGCCTCTGTGCTGTGCCAGAGCTGGGCTTTCCTCCCAGCACACACCTGGAGCATTGGGAAGCTCTGGTTGTCCCTCTGAGAATTCCAGAGAGCAGAAGCTTCTGTGAGAGTCGTGAGGAGGCAACATGTGGTTTGTGAAAGCTTGAGCTTGGGAGAGAGTCCTGATCCCAGAGACACGGATCGTCCTGAGCTGGGAGGGACCCACAGGGATCATCCAGTCCAACCCCTGGCCCTGCACAGACACGCCAAAATCCCACCCTGTCCCTCAGAGTGTTGTCCAAACACTCCTGGAGCTCTGACATCCTTGGGGCCGTGCCCACTAAATTAATTCAGCAAAGCCAAACTCCCCAGTAGAACTTTTGTCCCTAATCTGCCTTTTTTGGCAGAAGACTTTAGAGAGCACAGACTCGGGGTCCCCAGGCAGAGACCCTGTGTGGGGCAGGTACTGAATGCCCTCAGCTGTTCCACTTGCCAGAGGAGATCTTCCCTCCTTGCCTGCAGCTGTACAGCAGGGTCTCAGGTGCTCCTGGAAAATTGAAGTGATTCTGTGATGATACTGGAGCTAATCCCAGAAAAATCTAAATTACCTTTTAAAAGGAACCTACCCTTTTATCTTTTAACCTTGGGCCTCTCCCTCTCATGCAGAAAAATCAATCTTGACTAATCTACTGACCAAGTGAAAGTGAAAAGGGGAACCCATATAATCATGTACTTTATCTTCTTTAAATATTATTTTTTTTACAGAAGAGGAGCCCATATAAACATGTACTTTATCTTCTTTAAAATATGTTTTACAGAGAAGCTCAGCAAAACATCCAAAGCTTCCTTATAGGCCTTAGGAGGAAAACCCCATCGTCCTGAAAGGATCTGTCATTGCTCCCGAGGGAGAGTTTTGGGAAGCAACAGTAAATAGATCCTTCCTGGCTGTTGGGGTGTTTAAGAAAGGATTCCACCTCACAGCTCTCCCCCTTCTCTGCTCTTCCACAGGAGCTGCATTCCCAAAGTCATGCTGGAGGCACAACTCCAGGGAATTAGCAAGTGGATGGTCAGTGGGGGACCAGGAGCAGATAAACCAGTGACGGGTCCAAGCCCTGCCTGCTGAGGAGTTTGGGATCAGCTGCAGGAAAAACTGTTACCATTCCTTTATTTCTTTATGATTTATCAATTTTAAATGTAGTGGCTGGAACTCATGGCAGAAGAAACTCCTTCAGCAGAGACTCTACAAGCAGCCACCTGGGCTCCCTCAGATTTGGCTTCCTCAGGGATTTGGCTGTGCAGGAAAAGAGACGGTCTGTGTGACAGTGGTGCGAAGATAAGCTTTGCTCAGACTCCTGTCTCTCAAAAATCACCTGTTTTCCTTATTTTTCCCCCCATCTCTTCTCTAGTTTTCCTTTAGGTAGATTTTATAACCAGGAAAATGCACAACCCCCTAAGAATGTCACTCTTGGCACTCTGCTCTCCAGCCCTTTCTGGGTGCAGATGGGAGGTCTGGGAATTACTTGCTTTGCTTGTTATTTTTAAAGCTTTTCTAAACTTCTAATCAGGTGTAGATCAGGCCTCAGGCCAAGATTAGAGTTGTTGCATCCCTTGTCCAAAGTGCTCTGCGTCTGCTTGTCTTTCACAGCTTAAAAACAACCCCTCAATTTACATCAGCTGCACGCTGCTGCAATCTCAGGTGCACATCAGGTCATCTTGCCCATCCCTCACTGCTTTATCATCTTGTTTTCTCCATTTCCTCCTGTGATATATTGAGGGAAGCGACATTTCCAGGAGCAGGGGCACTAAATCATGTATGCTCTGTGTGTGCATAATCTGGAGTGCGTGGCCCAGAATGCCAACGAGGGTGTGCTGGCAAAAAACCTGCAGGAGAGACCTTGGAGTTTGCTGGGACACACTGAGCAAGGCCCAGGAGAAATTGTCCCATTTTCTCTTACTAATGGTGGGCCATTTGCTCCTCTGAGTAACTTCTTTCCCCCTCCATGCAGCTGGATGAACCAGAGATCAGAGTCTCCCTTGGCCCTCTCAGTGGAGGGACTGCAGAACTCTCAGTGGAGATGAGTTAAACTCTGGATGACTTAGAGGCAAAATTTGCTAGGAAAGGGAGCAGTAAAAAAAACCCAAAATGATATGTAGAAGTGAGGAGTCTTATGCAAAATAATCAAACTGTAGAGGCTGAACTGTAGAGATTTCAGATCTCCTGACACTCATCTGGGAGCGGAGCTGGTGAGTCCTCGCTGCCTTTCCCAAGTCTCTGATCCCCAGGGTTTGGAATGACATCCACCCACGTTACAAGGGCTGTGCATTGGCTCCACAGCTCCCCCGAGAATCTGCAGCAAACCTAATTTTGAGCCAGATTTCCATCATCTCTGCACTCCCCTACCTGGAGCTAAAAATACCGGCGCTGTGCTGAGAACCCGCTATTATATTTTCTGTGTGATTACACCCATCCACATCAGAACCAGTTCAGAGTTGTTCTATTCTCCAAATTTCTGGCTGTATTAGCACTGTCAGAATCCCTGATGTATCACCTTGCAGGGAGTCTAAACGCTTGTCAGTGCCTTACTTTGCATTTTTGTTCAGGGTTCAAAGCTGAAAGCACAGCTGAACCGGAATCTTTTCTCTGGATGCTGAAAGAAATGTAAGAGAAATCTCATTTTTAAAAAGTATGAAAGGACCACAAAAAATAACTCTTTCACTAAGCTGATCAACTCAGCCTCTTTATAGCAAAAAGGATTCAGAATGAGAAGCTGATAATACAGACTTTAGTTTGTGGGAAATGAATTAGAAAGATGGTATTTGAAAGAACTATTTCATTTAGGTGTTTCAGGGGCATATAACCAACTACTACAGTAATATTGCAGCAAGCTAAAATATTATTTAAAAGTTAATTCATATTTTTACCATATAATTTCTAATTAACTTGCTGTAGTTATCTTGTTAAATGTCAATTAAATCTCGGAGCATTTCTCACAGGTTTCCTGTGTTCATAAAATGTAATTATACAGCTATTGCTCATGTAGCCCTTATTATTAGTGTAATGTACAGCTAAATATATCTTTTACATACTAATTATACATCACTAAGTGCTATATTGATAATCAGTAATTGATTTAGCACAATGAGTTGTCATATTACCTCTCGAAATGTCAACCTGAAGTATTTGGAATTAAAAGTTCTGGCCGCAACTTTTGGTTGTGGTTGAGCTTTGCTGCCTCACTCGTACCTGGGTGGGAGGTTGATGTGCTGGAGCTGTGGGACTTCAGGGCAGCCCCTGCCCCAAAGTGCTCCTGGTGGCTGGGATGGGTTGGATGGGGCTCTGTGGGGTGTGCAGGTTTTGCATCCTGAAAAATCCGAAAATCCCAGATGAAAAATGAAAATCTGGGATGGCTCTGCTGACGAGAAATAGGGACAAAAAGGTCTGAGAAGTCATTTGTCACAGAAATAAGGAAAGAAACAGGAGAAGACTTTAGCAGTTTGTCCCCAACCTTCCTTCTATTGAAAGAAAAACCTCCCAGATAATCATAGATATCCCAGAATAGTTTGGGTTGGAAGGGATCTTAAAAACCACCTCCTTCCACCTCCTGCACCTTCCACCAGCCCAGGTTGCTCCAAACCCCATCCACCCTGGCCTTGGACACTTCCAGGGATGGGGCAGCCACAGCTTCTCTGGGCAACCTGTGCCAGGGCCTCCCCAGCCTCACAGGGAGGAATTTCTTTTAATATCCAATTAAATCTCTTTTAGTTTAAAATCATTCCCCCTTGTCCTATCACTCCCCCTCTTTTTCATCCTCTCCTGAAGGATCACTGTCTTCTTTTGGATTACCATAATTTTTTGGTATCAAGATAAAGGGCAAAGGTTGGAGTAACTCATCACTGCTTAGAATTTCTCCTTCTCCCTGGCTTTGTTTCCCTGCAGGACTGTGTGGAGCAGGGCTGTTGTGTTGGGAGACACAGTGGGTCCTCTTGTCACGTCTTCCGAAGCTCCGCGGCCGAGCAGCACTGACCTCCCTCTCTGAGGCAGGATTAATTACACCTAAACAATTAGCAGAAAATACCTGAAACCCCAATTAACTGTGATCTATAACTGCAGCGGGCCAGATGAAAAAAAGGGAGCAGGAATAAGAGAAGAAAGGGGAAAAAAAAAATAAGGCAGAGAAGCTGAGAAAGGCCTTAATTAGATTTGCACATTTGCTGCCCAGCAGTACCTCGGAGCAAATATTATTCCCAGTGTCTCCCAGCCTGTCTCCAGTCTCAGCCAGGCTCTCCTCCTCCTCCCTTCCCCCCTTGCTGTCGGAATAATATTTACTGGGCCGTCAATGTTGTTTGGAGTTTGGATCTTCCCTGTCCCTTGCCAGATTGGGATGTGTCTGCGTTGATATTGATGTTATTCCAACAGTGATCTCCTCCCTCCCTTGTCAGTTTATGTTGCATGTTCCACGTAGCACAATCTTAGTAAACGAGCATCATGCTCTGCCTTTTTTTTTTTTCCCATTTGTGTTTTTTCCCCCCCCCTCTTGCTGGAAGTGGTATTTAAATTAAACCATGCCTTGTATTTTTTTTTTCCCCCTTCCCTCCCTTCGTGTTTCCTAAGGCAACCAATTTTATAGATCTGGGAAATAGAATCAATATGAAGTTGGATTGTCCTTATGAGATCCTCTTAATATCCCAGGAGACCAGGCTTTGTACGTCAGGATTAAGAAAAGGGAAAATTACTGAGGGCAGGATTCTTTGGAGGGCTGTTTGTGAGCACATCGTGGACAAATATTGAAATGTGGAAAACACAATCCAGGGGTTTGTGTAGCTTTAATTGAAACCGTTTGTAATCTTCATTCTCTAAAATGACATTTTTTATCTTCTTTGGGATCACATGGTGAGTTCTGCTGCACATTGAATTCATAAAATATACAAAAATTCAGTGTTCTTCGGAGAAAATTCATATTGAGTGATGGGGCAGAGATGGCAATGCAAATAATAACACTGAGGGACGTAAAAGTGAACTTATTATTCAGAATGCTAAAGCTTTTGCAGAGCTCTGTGGCCACTACCAACTCATCTACATTTTGCGTGAAAACAGGTTCTCCAAAACTCAACGAATGACTTGCTCATTTCTGAGTAACATCTTTTATTGATTCATTGAAGACAAAACTTTCTGCCTCTCTCAGAACATTCCCTGTCTGGGGGGAACATGTTTGCTCCAGCCACGCTCACAATTATTGCAGGGTACTGTTGGTTTCATAACCAGAGTTCATTAGAAATAAAAACTTCATTGAATTAGGTCGCTTATCCATGCAGGAGCAATTAGAAGTGGCAGAAATATTCCTTCTGAGGAGCCAGTTTTGCTTTTTCTCCCAGGCTGGAGGGAGCATTCCCTGCCCAGCCTCTCTGCCAGTTGGTTGCTCCCATTTTCCGTCTCCCTCTGCATTAGTTTGGCTTCCTCTTTTTGAGCTTGATGGTTGTTTTTTTCTTGTTTGGTTTTTTTTTTTTCCTCTGGCAAACTGCTTCATCAGCTGAACTGGCCTTGCTGTGCTGCTGGAATTTCCATCCTGTCAGGGCTGGCTCCCCCTCCCCTGTCACTTCGTGTCACCGCTCCGGGCTGGACGGGCAGCGCCGCTCGCCTTCCTCATCACTTCCCATCACTTCCCCGCAAATATTGATCCAGCCTGAGCAGCAGGCTCCCGATTTTCCACCCAACTGTTCTTAATAATCCTTAATATTGAGTGTTTGCAGTGTTTGCAGTGAAACTAATTCGTGTGGAGCGGGAACATCCTGAGTCGTGATGGATCCTCCTCATTAGGTGCAATTAATATTCTGGAGGAGGTTGTTCTCGCCTCCTTTTGAAATGCTCCAATATTCCTGCTGTGGATCTCCCTGTTGGCTCCTTAGATGCAGCAAAATCTGCAGTACAGATGGGTGGAGGAAGAGACAAGGACGTTTGGCCAGGCCTAGACTGAGATGGAAGGGATGAGGAACACGGAAACAAGGAGCAGGAATAGAAAGAGCAGAAAGAACAGTGAGGACTGAAGATGATGAATATCAAATATCTAAGATTAGAGCTCTAGAAGTTTTCTCTCTGGAGCATGTGGTTGAATTTTACCCATTTTCCAGTCTTGGCATTTTCCTTTTTTACATGTTCATACATTTACCAAATTCTAGAAGAAAAAAACACAAAACTGGAAGTTCAATAGATTCAGTTTGCATAACAAAAATGTGATAGGACACATTCCCTCTGAGTATTTTCAGAATAAAAAGGCGGAGAGAAATCAGATAAATGCATCAAAAGGAGTCAGCTGGCTGCCAAAGCATGTTTTAAATATCAAATTAGAATACAATAGTGTGCATAGTTTCCATATCAAATTATGACATTATTGGCAGAGACTGGAGGGTGACACAGCTCAGAGTCCTCCTACATCCCTGGATAACAGATGAAACAGTCTGAAATGGAATACAAAGTAGTTTTGTAATCAAATGCTGGCTAATATGGACATTACATTGTTCGGGAGGGATGGGAGGAGTTACTGGGTTCAGAGGCCTCACTGATGTCCTCCAGAGGCCTCTGATGTTCACCAGCAGCAGAGAACCCCCTGGGCAACCCCATGGAAATTGCCTCCTCCGTGAGAACCGTCTCAGCACACGCTGAAGTCACTGCCCAACCTGCACGGAAGGAGCTGAGCTTTGCTCTAGGATACCTTCTCTGCTGAAAATCACCTTCTCTGCAACTTGAAACCAGGCAGATGACCAGTATTTAGGGCAGCAAATAAGAAGAGTCAGCACCAGCAGGGTGATTCCTTCAGGTGGTGGTAGGGGCTGCCTCATACCCTCTCCTTTCTGGTTGTTACAATCCCTCAGAGCCACGGGCTGGCCCTGCCACTGCCTCTCGTGCCCCTTGTACCTGGGCAGAGGAGCTTCAGCTCAGCCTGGGAATGTTTTCCTCTTGCATTCTGGCAGCTCTTAAACCCTCCTTTCATTTCAGTGACCGTGCAGGAAATAATGAAGTTGTTTCTCAGAGGATGGTCCCACCAGACACCGACATAGAGACGAGTGTCAGAGTAGATGATACATTCAATATATCACATTCTGTTGTCTTTTTAAGTAATAAGGCAATAATGAAAGCAAGAACATCTGGAAGCAGGCTGTGAAACAGTTATTCTGTAAATATTGACGGTGTGGTTTTGTAACCAACAGAGTTAAAAGGCACAGAGGGATTTGGGAGCTTTACCTGGGCCTTTGGCTCAGGCAAGGTGGGAAAAACCACGAGCAACATGAGGAGAGCAAAGGGCTGCAGCAATCCCAGGTGGATGTTACCACAGTGCTGAGACAAAGCACATCTTCCCATTTCTTTTGGACGTGTTCTTTCAGGGAGGACACGAAGTGACTGACAGACAGTGAAGACTGTTGGGAACAACCTCGCTGTGTTTTGTGCTCCACAGGCAAAGCTGAGCAGGTTGGACGGTGACTCCAGCGTGGGAGGAGCCAATTCCCACGGAGGAGGCAATTCCCACGGGGTTCCCAGCACAAACCAGCGGTTTAGGTGCAGTTCAAGGTCGTGGCTCCCTCGGACATGGAGGGAAAGCCAAAAGAAATGGAACATTCCTTTTTTTTTCCCCCCAAGCTGAAGATATATTGCTCTAATATTTCTTGTGCTTTTGTTTCTATTCCCTCTTGGCAGTTCCATCTCTCCATATAGCTATGGGCTGTCTGTCAGTGCTCCTTTCTCTCCCTCACACACACGGAATATTTGTTAACTACAACTATTTGAGGCGAAACACTGAGGTTCTGTGCTGAAGAAGAGTTTTTCAGATAAGTGCCTGAGGCACCAGACGTTTTGGAATCAAAATCTGGAAAGTAGAGTCATTATTTCTGTTGTTTTAGTGCCTGCTTTTATTCTCTTTCTTATTGACAAATGTTCCTTAACCCATCTTGCTGTGGGTGTTTTTTTCCACATTTGCACTCTACAGAGCTGTTAAAAAAGGAAAAAAAAGAAAGAAAAAAGACTTTTTCTTTAACCATCTTACCAATGTCTCTTGCTTTGTACTCCATCACCCTTTCCTGCATCCTCTTGTGACTTCTGATCTATGGACACAGACCCTGAAGTCTGTAACTTCCCAGGGGAGACGTGAATGGAAAGTGCCTGGAACAAATGGGAGCAGAAGGGAAATTCCTCTTCAGCTCCCTATGGCAAAGTGTCAGACAAATCCCAGTATTTACCTTGTTGAAGAAGGCACACAGTCACCTTCCTCACTGGCTTGTGGAGCTGACATGAGGTGTAAAAATAACTCATGTGACCCCTTAAAAGCTGAACGATGGATCTCCCAGAAGGATGGATGCTTCCAGCTACAGAAAGCAGATCTGGGTCTCGGGGCTCAGGTCAGAGCCTTTCAGGCTGTTAAAGCAAAGCACTAAAGCCTCTGGTGCTGAGAGGTTGTGTTTTAGTATGTAGACAACAGGTAGCAAGTAAATAAAGTGCCATAAAAATAAGGAGGAAAGACAGAGAGGAGATGACAGAGCTGTGACTGCCCAAGTCATTTGTCCCAGTGACCTCTGGGGATCTCAGGTGTCTGTAAGGAATTACCAGTTATTCAGGGGCATAATGGTAAAAAAGGAAAAAGGATTGGATGTGAGGCTCAGAGGAGTATAAAATATTTCCTTCCAGCAGCAGAAGAAGAGCAGAAATGATAAGCTGCTCCTCCCCTTCACAGCAGCTCAGAGCCCTGATCCTTTAGTGAGCCTCACAAATCAGAGGGACAGTCTGCCTGGGTTCATGGGGAGGTTTGTGTGTGTGCTCTGATGAGGACAGTGATGGAGGACCCTCTTGGGACCAGCTCTTCTCAGCTGAAGAGTCTCTGAGAAAGTCCTGAGGAAGGGAAGGTTTTCAGGCAGAGGTAACATTTTTCATTAGCTCTCCCAGAAAGGCACAGCCGAGTTTTTTGGTTAGACAGCCCTCTTAAGGCAGCTCTCACTAGTTGCAGGAGTGCCAGCTGTTCCATCCCTGCTGTGGACCACAAAAACTGGGGCCTAAAATGAAGAGCAGGTGTCTGGGGTGGCTTTTTGTCACTGTTCCACAAAGTCGAGGGCTGACAGCACAGAGCCATTGCCCTGCTGTCCTTGCAGGTCCTCTGCCTCCTTTTGGGAATGTCTTGATTGACATCAAGATGTGGATTTTAACTCCTGTTATGAAGGACAGGGAGTGCAGCCCCCACTCCTGTGATGAGGAGTTCAGGTCTCTGCTGCTGCCTTTTTAGGGGGGGGGAGGCAGAGTTAGAGCTACTTTGGGCTGCAGCAAGTGAGGTGCTGGTTGAGCCTGCCAGGGTGGATATGGGAATGACATCAGGGGAAAAGGGCTTGGAAACAGAGCTCTTGGTGAGATTGGTACTCTGTCCCTGGGAGATGAAAATGCCCTTGTTATTTCAATTATTTACTTGTTTGAATTCCATTCCTGATTGGTAGAACTGATAGATACTTGATTAATTCGAATTGCATGCATTTGTTTCCTCAGTAAATCCTTAAACCTGGGTTTAATCTGTTGCTGTGGATTTTAAGAGCTGACTATACAGAAACTCAAACCCCCCCTTCACAGGTTTATAAGAACACGAAAATGTAATCAGGTAACAGAAATACTTTGAGGTCCTAAAGTAATTCCTCTCACTTGATAACATTTAGATCAGCCTATCTACAGATATCATTCATTGCAGTGTTTTATTTACATTTTTAAACCTGTTTGATTAACCTGCCTTTGCACTGCAGAGCTTGATGTCTGGTCTAACAGGCCTGCACTGGAAAATTAAGGGTATAAACTTGTTTATCGAGACTGGGTGGAATCTTTACAGTTGTCTCTGCAGTCTTTCCCAATGAGATTTAGTCCATATAACGACAGTAAAGATCTTTATCTGGTTCCCGAGACAGCGAGAGAGGTCTGGGCAGGCGGGTTTTGCTCTGCCAACCGGTTTGACTACGAGCTCGCCTTAAATTTTCCCCTTTTCCTGACAAAAAAAAAGCCATAAATAATAACAGGGCTGCCCAGAAATCTTTGGAACAGCAGGGAGAGGACTAAATAGGTGCGGGCTGGCAGGGGGTGGGAGCGGAGCGATCGCACTAGAGGGGGCTCTCCGACAGCGCAGCACCAGCAGCAGCATCATCGTGTCTTGAAAACGCGGCCGCCAGGCATTCCAGGGAATTCCAGGCAAAAACTGAGGCTTTGAGATTTTGATATCGAAGTCAAAATCTCCCTTTCTTCTTGTTGTTACATTGCCACTGCCAAAAAAAAAAAATAAAAAAAAGGGGATAAAACCTCCTGTAAGCGAGTTCTTGCATCTCACCATGAGTTTCCCCCCTCCCCGGTGACCATGTGGTTCGGTGATGTATCTGTCCCTTTCACGGGTGATCCGAGCTGCTCGTGGGGCTTTTAAGAGGTTATTTTTGTTGGGAGATTGCAGTAATTTAGTCGCAATAGTCATTAAAACTAATGGAGGTGCTTCCCGGCAGCCTTTCATCATGTGGTGTCCTAAACCACTTCCCAGATCTGGACACTTAAAGTAAATGTAAATGATCTGCTGCATCACAGGATTGAAATGAGAAAAAGAAAGTCGAAATCAGGGACAAGTGCAAAGAGCAGAACTGTGTTAGAGCCAAACACGAGCAGCAGTGCTGTGGCTGGTGGAGAGCACACGCAGGATTTTGGGTGGGATCTCTCCAGGATGCTGTGGGTGGATGGAAATGATTCTTCATTTTCACTGTGCCATCGCTCCCCCACTCTGACCTCGAGCTCACCTGGCTACATCAACGTGACTTGGGAAATTAATTCACTTTCCCCTTAGTCCTGCTCTCTGCTCCAAGGGAAGGGAGCCCCTTTGGGGCTGGTGACGAGGTTTTCCGTGGCGCGAAGGTGTAAAACCCAAAGGGAGGATTTGCTTTAAGAGCAGCCAGGGCTGCACCAAAAGCCTGCTCATCACTATCCCCACGTGCTTGCACACTCTCTGACAACACCCCACAAGGCAGCAGATCAAAAAGAGTCCATCTCCTTCTCAGATTGTTTTTCAACTCACTTGGCAGCGCCTGAGTCATGACGCCCACGGGGAGAGGGGTGTGGTGTTTCGTTGTGAGCTATGCAAACCCCAACACCGGCAGCTTAACAGAAAAGGGGGTTTTGGGGCATGGAAAAGGGGGCAGTTTAATGGGGAGCAAGGAATTCTGGCATAGTCTATGGGCCAAGTTGGAAATTGGAGCAGAGAGGGTGGTTTGGGAACCAGAGGCTGCACCTTTTGCTCATCTGGGAAGTGCTCACAGCCCTTCATGTCCCGGGGACCAAACTGATTTCATTCATATAGGAAATGAAAGACTTTAAATTGCTGTCTTATAATAAACTGTGTGACATGTAAATACTGCAAGAGTCAAAAGTTCCCAAAATCACAGCAGCAAATTTCTCCTCTTGTTTTTATCGTCTCGAGGATGAGCTGTTTTTTTTTTTTTTCCAATTGGATGGCTGCTGTAATAGAAATATTACACTGACAGTCAAGTTTACTCTCCCACCTAATGCATTTTCAACTTTTTTATGCTGATTTCAGGAAATGTGGCTCCTGTAATTTGCATCCAGATATCCAGATATCAGGAAGTGATGCATTATGAGAACATCTCTCCGTCGTCGGGGATGAACCTGCAGAAATCACTTATTCCAACAGATTTACAGGTACAAGTGCTTTTATTTTAAAAGATTGCTCCAGAAATAGTGGTTTTCTGCTTTAGCCTGTGAGTTAAGAGCACTGGGAATCTTCAGACACTTCTGTTGGAGCTGGTGGTAAACAGGGGGATGGTCCAACTGCAGGCACGGGACGTGGAGCAGGGATGAGCTTTCCAGCCTTAACTCCACCATCTCCAGGAATATAACAAAGGTCTGTTTGCCAATAGTGAATGAAGTCAGAGCACTGTGAAATCAACTCAGATGGGAATTCTACAACGCACCAAACACCAATACATTGTGGGTTTGCTTTAGAGGAGCTTTTGCAGCAGAGCAGTGGCTTTTGGAGGACTTGGTCTTCCAGGACACTGAAGTGTTGATTATATTCTGTTTCCATTTGTGTGCAGCCTCATGGTCTGTGAGCAGATTGGTTGTGAAATTTCCATCAATTGGTCAGTAGTGGGTTGTCAGTTTAGAGTTCTGGCTGAGCCTTTCACAACCACATTCACAAGCAGTGAGGGTGGAGTAAAGCAAGGGCAGGACTGGGCTGTGGGTTTCCAACCCTTCCAGGGGCTACACTTTGGGTTCATTATTAAGGAAAGATGTATCAGGTGCCTCTGCTGTGGCTGAGTTGTTTCTTCTCCTTCTTCTTGAATAAGTGGAAAAAATAGAGCTTTCAGAGCTGTCAGTCTGGGATCTACAATAGGCAGTAAAAATAAACTTAAAAAAGTAAATCTCAAGTGCTTGGAAAAGATGGTGCTTTGATACTGTTTTCTCAAGCCAACCTGCAGCCTAAGCAAAATTACACACAGCTTTTGCCAAGCTTAAGATTTCTAAAATGCTTTGATTTCCCCCTGTTTCTCCCTGCACTGTTTGGCACTTTGCTTTCAGGGTGCACCCCCAGCAGGAGTCACAAATGTAACGTGAGTAAGAACAGGGGGTTTGAGATGGGAACATGACAGAGACATCACTGGGTTTTCAAGGAAAAGGCAAGTGGGGTGGGATGGGGGGAAATAACCCAGCCCTGCAGCAGGCTGAAGGCCTGGGAGGTGTTTTGCCAGCAGGATTATTCATCAGGGGTTTTGCTGAGTCAGAGGAAAAGGATCCACGTGAAAAGAGCTGCTTTTGGATCACGTCTTAATGCAGACATTCCCTACTAGATTCTTTTTTTAACTGGTGTTCAAACAACACCAATAGCGAGGCTACAGCAGTTCAGACAGGAGACACGATGATGAAATGATTTCAGTGGTGGAGTCTTTGCAGTAATAACACATTTTCATAGAGGGTTCTCTGTGCCCAAGTGGGATTTCCCCCCGTGATAAAAACAAACAACGAATGGGCCCTGATTTTTCAGGATGGGTCAGGATGCAGTTCTTGCATCCAAGTAGCTGGAGCTCACACAGCCTTTGGTTACTTTCTTCCTGGGTTTTTATTTGGACTCTTCAGAGGCCTTGGCAGGTTAGCAGAGTGCAGAGTGCAGAGCCTCCCCCGAGGTTCACACCTCCTGTCACCTCAGAGCATCCAGCACAAAACAGCTTTTCCCTTGTACCCTCTCACTCATCCATATTTGTATTGGCATCTGAGGCACCTTTTGGAAAAGTTTATCCCGCTTCTCTATCAGAGGAACTGACAGAAAAATGCCAAAGGAGCAGATTAATCCTCCTTGGCAGGGAGCAAAAGCTGTCTGCTTTTTTCCCCTGACTCACTCAGCAGGGGTGAGTTCTAGTTTTTAAGGCAGGCAGGAAAAAAAATCATTCCAGGGCAGGATCCATCTCTCAGGTCCCTTGATTTGATAAAATTCTGCACTTGGTAACATATTAAGTCTTGATTTTGTGCTATCCAGGAGCTGACAAAGGAAGCATCAGGGCTGGGAATCGAATCATCAGGAGTTGTGAAACCCTCATTTTGTTTTGCTGTCTTGTTGTGTTACAAGGAAACAATCACCCTGACCATATTTTTATTTATTTATTTTTTTTTTTTGGCTCACAGATTAGTCTGGAGAGAAAACAGGAAAGAAGTTGTACCTCCTGTCTTCCTATTTCTGTTACAATTAATCTGATTTGTGTTCAGGCAATAGCCATTCTCACTTGCAGTACATACAATCCACCAGCCTTGCCACTACAGTTCCTTCTACATAAATCAATCTCTGCCTAATTTTATCCTGTACTGATTTTTGACCAAACCCTCAGGAATTGGTTATAAAAGCTGTACAAGCCCAGCTTTTTATGTGGATCAATTCTGAGGGCTGTAGGCAGGTATTCTGCAATGTAATCATTGCTCATGGAGAGCTGAAATGTAATACTGGGGTGTTTATGATGTAAATCAGACAACAGGTTTTGAATCATCTGTGCTGCCTGCATTGTTCTCGATGTCTGAAATCCCAAGTACCTTGTAAGTTAAAAGCTCTGAGCATGAAAGTTTTCCAGACTGCAAGCAAGACTCTTATTTTAAACTGTTTATTTTTTAATTATTTGTCATTTAACTTCCATATGGCTCTAGTGCAATAAGCTTCATTATACATGGACAGCAAAATAGCTTTAATTGGACTGTAACAGGGTTTCTATCTGGGTGTGCAGACTCTGATGGGCCTGGTCCTGGGGGCTCCTGGGGGGACGTGGGGGAGATGAGAACCTGGGTAAGGGTGAGGTGGTGGGAGAACCAACTCGCCTCAGTTTCCTCCAGAAATGGGATTGTGGGTTGGAACTGAATGATCTTTAAGGCCTCTTCCCACCCAAACCATTCTGTGATTTCCTGAAATGCAAAATCATACTTTTGGCTTCCAGTTTTTGAAGACTTTTGCATTTCTTGATGGAGCTGAGGCTGAGATTTTGGGTTTATTTTTCCAAGACTTCTACCTGATAGTGAATGAGTCCAAGAAAGATTTCTGTCATGCTACAATAGAAAAGGAGGCAGATTGCACCATTGCTTCAGCTTTCATTTTAATACCTGCCAATACCATTTTGCAAATCCTGGAGTGTAATACTTAAAAAAAAGAAAAAAAAAGAAGAAGTGTAGCTAACATGAGGTTAAAAAATGTCTTTAGTGTGTAAAATATGAAGCTGGATGACACATAGGCAGCTGCAGATGCACTAATTTGATTTCATGCCTTAGAATCAACTGTTCTCGTGCTCTGAAAGGCACATTTACATCCATCTGTCAAAGTCAGCTCCTTGTCTTTTCAGAGTTCCTCTGCTCTTGTTTCATCCCGTGCTCTGCTCACGGGGACGAGTTTGGAGCAGACTTTTCCAGCCCACCCGTGTTTTTCAGGAACATCCAACAGAAGTCTACCTTTTTTGTTTGTTTGTTTGGTTCTTTTTTGTTGTTGTTGTTTCACCCCTTTATTTTCTCTCCTCTTCTGAGTCTCAGGGAGGTATTATTACAGGATTATTAGACACAGAACATAGGATCTGAGTGTTTAAGCTTTAATCCTTGTAAGCCAAAGCCCTGGTTACAAAGCTGGGTTCATGACATTGGAAATCATTTGATATCCAACGGAGGGGAGTTCAGCACCACGAGGAGCAGCACCTGGGCTGGCTCTTGGCAGCTTGGGAGGGCTTTTCTGCTGCTGCTGGTTTGTCTTTACTGCACAGAGCGCAGGGGAACTGAAAATCAAATTTAGATCTTGTCCTGCTCCGTAGGTATGAGCAAAATCAGTATCTTTCATATTCTCACCACAGCATGAAATTGTGAAGATGGAAATTAAAGGTGTCTGATAAAGCTTCTGGGTCAGGCCAGCCTCCCCTCTCTTTTTCAGCTTGCTTGTAGTGAGCGACTCATGAAGTTTATCTAAAGTTAAAACTGTTTTGTGATTTAATTTGCTTATTTAGATAGAGTTGCCATCACCCCTCAGATATCCACTTACAATATTTAGCTAGTGGTTGCTGGACCCATCGTTCACAGTAGACTAAAATATGCTTCAAAACAAGCCCTGTAAGGAAATATCATGTGAGGAGAGAATTTTAGTGAGCTGTTAAGGCTGCAGTGCTGGTGGGGGAAAGATTTTTGCTGCTACAAGATACAATGAGCTCTGATGTTTTTTTACAGGGAAGAACGAGCTCGTGGTAGTAGAACCTGCAACAAACTCTTGGCAAAAAGAAAGGAAAAGCAGAGGTCAGTGCTGAAGCTGCCTGAAGCTTCTTAATTTTTGCTTCAAGCATTTTCATGGCGCTAAAATTGACTTGAGAGTGAAAAGGCAGTTGTGGTGTCTTTACCCACGGTGTAATTGCACACAATTCCTGCTGAACAACTCAACAAAACTGCTCGGGGCTGGGTTGGGCAGCTCTTCCTTCTGCTGGCAAGGGCTTGGTTGTGCTCCTGGGAGGTTTCAAACCAGCAGCTGCTCCGTAAAAAGGGACACACAAAATGCCTGGCTCTGTATGAGCACCCTGAACAGTTCTTAAAGCCAGAGCACGAACTGGGGGAGTGTTATTTCCTTGATGTATCAAGACTGATGAGATAATGACTGGGGTCAGGCAGGAGCTTGTTTCTGTGGCAAAGGAACCAGGTATTTAGTGGCATTGTGATACACCCAGAACCTTGAAGCCTCTTGATTTTATCTGAAACAGCTGAAGCCTTCAATGTGCTCGAAAAAGCTCTTGATTTCTGTTATTCAGATGCACAAAAGTGTTGTGTTAGATTTGAGATGATCTGTTCCGATGTGTGGGTAAAACTCCTGCTCTCATGTGAAGGGAGGTGAGATAAAGTACTTCTTGTCAGAGCAGGGCAAGAGTTATGGCTCTGGGAATACTTGTCTCTCTGAGGGCTTTTGCTGTGGGGCAGAGCTGCAGGATGAGGTATTTTGGTGAGGGAGGAAAAAGCCCAGCCTGGCTCGTTGGGATTGATGGGCTCTGGGAGCTCTTGGGCTGTTCTGTTTGCTTTTTAGGCTTTCCAGATGAAGTGGAACGGAGAGAGAACCTCCTCGTTCTGCTTTAATTCCGTCTCCCTTCCAGCCTGAAAATTAAAGCTGCTTTCTGAGGGGGACCTTTACCTTTTTACATCGCTCCTGTTTCACCCTCCCCCCTCCTACTTCCCGACGCTTAATGGGCTGCAGGCGGCCAAACCACGAGGCTGCGAGGGGAGTGAAATGATAATTCATTCGGGATGGAAGCAGGAGGCAAAATGTAATCCATCATATCTGCTCTATCTCATTATGGAGGTGAGATACAAGAGAGGGCAAGCTGTTAATAAACTGGTGGATGAAGTTATTTTACCAATCTGTTACAGCGAGAGGGGATAGACAGGGTAGAAGTGCATTATTCACACCTTTTCCTAATCCTTTTGTTCCTGATTCTGTGGAAGGGCTTTTGTGAAGCCAGGAAAGCAGCCTGGCTTGGGGAGCTGCCACGCAGCCCTCACACCCTGTACCCTCCTGTTCTTCGTGGGGGGTAAATACCACTTTTTGGGAGCTGCAGGAGGGATCTGACGGGCTGGAGAAGGGCCAGGGTTCGTGCTGATTTCCGCAGAACCATCCTTTGTCACAGCCATAGCAGATTTCCTCACCCCTCAAAGCTGCCCCCAAAAATTGTTCCCCCTTTTCCCACAGGCTCCAAGTCCCTGCCATCCCTCTGGATGCTGTGATGGGCTGAAGGCAGCTCAGGGAGCTAATCCTGCTTCTGCTGGGAAACAGTGATTTCTGCTAGAAAAGAACCCTTTTTGTGTCTCTTTTTACCCTGTCAGTTCAGCAGACAGCGGGGCTGCTGCACATCAGCGTTGTGGTTTCTGGGCATTGCAGGCTGCAGAGCTAGAACTTGACAAGAAAAATGTTTCTATGCATCCAAAACTTATGCAGGATGGCTAAGGAAAAGGCAGGGAAGGTAATCATTAGCAAGCCAAGTAGGTTTTTGTAGAAAGAAACTCAAACCCAACCTCGATCAAAGCCCAAAACCTTGGATGTTCTAACGTGTCCATTCCTTCTTCACTGGGTGTGCTGCTTGGTTGAGGTTTCCATTTTCAATTTATCCATGTCTTGTTCCTGACAGTGCAGGCTGGGAAACTTTCTTGAGAATTCCTTGAGAGTTCCTGAATGGAGCTGGGAGGTGTGGGAATGCCTTTTGTATGATGTTCTACTATTAGAAAGTGCTTAGTTTTCCTCATATCTCCCATACGACAGCAAGGCCTTTGAATCCTGATCCCTTAAATCTATGATTGCTGTGCTAATTCCTCACATCTTCCTCTGATCTGGCCTAAGTGTAGGGTTTACCCCCTCCACTGGCAAAGCCTTCTATTTCTTTGGTGCCCTGTTATTTTCCACCTTTATTATCCTTAATGTCTTTATTTGTTGTTACTCTGAGTCCAGCGCGTGAGTGAACTTGGAAACTTTACCAGTAACTCCCTTGCCATGAAAACACTATTCCATTCTCATGGAACCAGAGAATATCCTGAGCTGGAACGGATCCACAAGGATCATCAGCCCAACTCCTGGCCTTGTGCAGACACCCCAACAATCCCACCCAAATGGGATTGTCCAAACCCTCCTGGAGCTCTGGGAGCCTTGGGGCTGTGCCCTCTGCCCTGGAGAGCCTGTTCAGTGCCAACCACCCTCTGGAGGAAGAACTTTGTCCTGAGATCCAACCTAGACCCCTCCTGGCACAGCTCCAGCCCTTCCCTGGGTCCTGTCAGTGCTCACAGAGGGCAGAGGTCAGAGCTGCCCCTCGTGAGGAGCTGCAGACCTTGGTGGGATCTGTGTGACCTCAGGCTCCTCTTCTCCAGCTGAGCAGACCAAGTGCCCTCAGCTGCTCCTCCTGTGGCCCCTCCAGACCCTTCCCCATCCTCTTGTCTCTCATTTGGACACTCTCCAACAGCTTTATTATGTTGTGGCACCCAAAACTGCTGCAGAACTCGAGGTGAAGCTGCACCAGGACAGTCACCTCCTTTCCTTTGACCTTCCTCCTCCTCTCCACCTCTCTCTTTTCCACCTCCCTCCTCTCCACCCTGCTCAGCTGTCCCTGCTCTGACCAGCAGCCGTAGCAATGATAACAACAGAGCAACTTGCTGAAGATAAATGAGGTTCCTGAGTTGAAAAGACTCACTTAGTCTGTTTGCACCAGGGAGGACGAGATTGAGACATAACCTCATTAGCATCTCTGTGTGATCACAGGAGGGCTGCAGGGGTTGAGACTAAATGTTTTCCAATTCAAAGGAGAGGAGAGCAAATTTACAGATGATGACTTTATTAAATTTAAATTACTATAAAAATATCGAGGCAAAGCTTCAGTGGTGACACAGAAAATCTCTTGCAGCTTTTCCTTCCCATTACCCAGGATTTCAGCAAGGTCTGGGAGGACAGAAGTTTCCCTCCCTTCACATTTGGACACGTTTTCTCTGCAATTTTTATTTGAGGTTTTTTAAACATTAAAATTCTTCTATTTTTATGTGCAGCAATGAGAAAGAAAAACAGCTTTGAAAGTAGCCAGTGAGGGATTTCCTGGGAAGCTTTTCCAATGTCAGCTCCTGCACTTGGAATGTCCTAACCCCGAAGTTCAAGTCAACAAAAAACCCAGAACTGACACAAACGTTGTCAAATACATAAAATAATTAGTTTTGTGCTGTCCTTCACATCATCCTGAGAGAGCCACGAATGGCCCAGAGCTGTTGTTGAGGAGGGAGTAGATTGTTGGTACTTCAGGATCTTCCACTCCAAGTATTATCAGAAATTCTAGTCTCAATTTCATCCTTCAAATAGAGATAATGGCCACATCCTAAAAGATGCTTTTACAGAAAGCACTAATTATCCCTTCTTTGTCACAAGCCTCACCAGGGTTTGCTGACTGATAACCTCTCCTCTCCTTGGAAATTTTCTTTTCCAAAATAGGACTCAAATACTTGAGAGCCAATTTGGGGAGAATGTCAGTGCCATGCTGAGCTAAATTCTGAATAAAGGATTTAATTTCCTAGAGCTGCTGTCTGGCATCTTTCAGAAGCTCATTCTGAAAAGGAGGAGCAGGGTGGGATGGGATGTGATGGGAATATTTGCCAGGGACAACTGGACCTGAGCTGAACTGCAGAGCTGGAAATGTCATTAATGAAAGAATCACAGAATCACTGACATGTTAAGGTGGGAAAAGACCCTTAAGGCCATCAATCCAAGCATTCCCCCAGCACTGCCAAGCCCACCACTAACCCCTGTCCCCAAGTGCCACATCCACACATCTTCTAAATCCCTCCAGGGATGGGGATTCCACCCTGGGAATTACTGCCCTGCCTGCAAAACCAGGGCTGAACAACGTTTTTGGCCAAGAAATTTTTCCTGACATCCAAAAACCTCCCCCCTCTGGTGCAACTTGAGCTGTCAGTGCTGCCCAGGGGCTTGTTTTGTAGAAGAGGGGGGCTTGGCTGCTGTTGCTCCTGGCCTTGCCACACAACTCTGGGTTCCTGGTGGGTCTCTTGGTTCTCCCCGAGGTTCCCAGGTTTGGGAAGCCCCTCTGTGCACCTCAGGAGTGCTCTGCTGCTGATCCCACCAGCACTGGAGCCCTGGCAGGGCTGCACACGTTGGACAGGCAGCGTTTGCTGCCTCCTCAGAGCCCACACCTCTCCCAAGGAATGCAGCAATCCCGTCCAAACCTCAGGTTCTGGTGACATGATGAAGGTATATGCTCCCAAAAAAATGATGATAAATGCATATTATCATCCTTTAAGCCATCCATCAAGCAGCACTTTGCTGGATAAGCTGGAGGAAGCAGTTCAAGTGTGTTCCAATCCTGCAGGGACTGTGGTCCTGAAGGGCTGCACTGCACATTTTGCCATGGACAGGCATTAATGAAGATAATTGAAGATGTTATTAGGAGAATGTGTTTGTTATCAGGGGTTGCTTATGGCATTATTACTCAGAGCTACACTTCATTAATATCCATTTTTCATGGCTCTGCTTTGCCATTCATTGCTTGCATGACCTTGTGTCACTGGAGGAAATGTCAGTGATGAAGGATGTGTACTTAGTGCTGTGCCATCCTCACTGCCAGGGCTTGTCAGTCTCCACTCCAAACCCCCTGTTTTCAAAGCTTTTATAGCTCAGCCATAAAAGTACAAGACAAACATCTCTAGGTCAGGAGCTGGGCATGCAAATGCTAAATCAGTGTTTGTGCAGTTGTAATGAATAAGTTATTGCCCCACTTGTAAAACCAGCTCGCAAATAAACAAGTAAATATCAATTGATAGAGAAGCACACGGTGATCCTTCTGTTTGCTTTCATAATGTGGAAGTTGCTTCAGATTGTCTGGTACACATTTTTACAGGAAAATGTTTTCTTGTATTGCTATTGGAAATGCTTAATGATCATCTTTTATCAGAGTCACTGTCAAATCCTTGCACACGATCGCATTTGCTGAGCTTTTGTTTTGGCAGCTGTGGCTTGGCCAGAAATTTTGAAATGATATCATTCAGACATAGGAAAAAATAAATTGGGAAGGCTGATTATGATGAACTTTGACACCCAAAAATCTGTGGAAGAGCCCTTTTCAGGGGAAAAAAAGCAGGCTGCATGGATGTGGTGATGGCAATGAAGTATATCCATGGAGCACAGTTGGGAAGCAAAAATCCTTCACTGGGGGTAATTCCTGCCCACGGCAGGGGGGTGGAACGAGATGATCTCTAAGGTCCCTTCCAACCCAAACCATTCTGTGATTCTATGATTAAAAATCCAGACCTGGCAAACCGAAATGCAAGATTTCACTTTTGTGCTAATTATCGACTCAGCGTAATTAAGGAACAGACTTTTCCTAAAGAAACAAAGCAATTAAATACCAGAGCAGTGATCAGACGAAGATAACAGGCTGGTCTTTGCCACAGTGAACCAGTTTATTCTTTCAGGACATCTGGCTGTGGGCAAGGGGCAGGGGGTGGCTGCAGTGCTAATTGACACCCCGAAGTCGTTAATCAGATGATTATTTGGCAGCTCGGGCTGGTTTTTAGAATATCGACAGTTTGGTTAATATGTTAATGATCTTCATTTCCATATTGAGTTTTGTCACTTTAATTTGTTCAACACGAGGGGTATTGGCACTGGGAAATCTATATAGGAAGAAAAAGGCAGAAATTCCAAACTAATCATGACATATTGCTCCGAATTTTCTGTTTTTTTTTTTTTTTCAGACCACTCCAAAGCACTTCATGTAATTTCCTCTTCTGCTTCTCATACAGGACCTGATTCTGTGGTGATGCATCTTTCATAACCATGTGTGTTCTCAATTATCCCAACATCTTTGCTTCCCAACCTATACATTGCTATGACATTCTGTTTATTCATGACCAAATTCTGTCTAGAAATTATGCTCTGTAAGATCAGTGAAGGGGCAAATACATAAAATTTAATGGTGTGTCTTATAGTTGTTGAGCTGCATTATTGGTGTTTTCAGCTGAGGTGAACGGCAGCGGTTGGTAAGAAATTATCAATATTAGTTAAGACACTTTATGTAGGTAACTGAAAACTTCTGTTTCCCATCTAAAAAATACTTATTGTTGGTGTCCTCAGCTGAGATGTGTAAAATACGAGTGCCTCCTCCATCATTCTGTGTAGCCAATGTCAAAATCCCTTCCCTGGAGCAGCAGCTCCTTCGGGGAGTCTCGTGTTTGCTCCTACACAAGGTCGGGCAGGTTTGGGACTCCTCACCTGAAAATCTGCCCAGTTCAGACTAAAATCTCCCACGTCTGGACTCCCCAGCTCCATTTCCAAGGTATTCCAGTGTTTCTGCTGCCTGACAGATTTTCCCAGGGCTGGAAGCACTCCCGGTGCAATTCCTGCAGTAACTGGTGCGTTCCAATAGGGAACCATTTCCCTGGAAAACCCCCAACAGCTTTGCTTCCAAGTGCTGGTGTTTTCTTCCCAAAGGAATCTTCCTTTGTGCTTTCCCTGCTTTCATCAGTGCAGGAGGAGCACAGCTTTATCCCTCTCTGCCATGTGTTCCTGCTTGCTACTGTTTGTTTTGGGGAGCTGAATTCCAAGAGCCTCCCTGGTGAGGGGAGACTGTCTCTTTATTAATGCACTGTAATATCAAGTATATTAGCATCAAGTTCTCACTCAGCTCCAAGTGTTACTTAGGGATATTAATCAACTGCTGCTTTATTTTAATGTGCTAATTTGGGATTAATGAACATACCAGGCTTGATTTACAGAGATGTCTTTGATTCGTGGCTTCCATGGTATGTTCCCTTCCATTTTCCTTTGCCCCAGAACTCCAGATTGCAGCTCCTGACTGAGCACTGTTAGTTATTTCTAAATATTTGTTCTTTCTCTCAGGCAACATCCCTGTTCCTTTCAGCACAATCTGCTGCTGATGGGAGCTCAGTCTATGCCTGGGTCAGGCCTGGTGAAAAGCTTCATCAGGATTGCTTCCCAGTGGGAAGCTTTTTGTCCTTTGGAAGGCTTTCTTTGCCATAATTTTGGTTATTTCTCCTTTTAATGGTCTTGCATGGTCTGGGTTTTCTTTGGTCTTAACAGAAATTCTCATCACCAATTACCTAAAAACATAATTTTCAAAGATAGCCTCTTGTGAAGTTTTTTTTACCAAAAAACCCTTTCTCTGAAAGAGTCCTTAACTCTTTAAGGGACAAAATGTTTATTCCTGGTGTTCTGCACCCCAGGCAACCTTTGCTGCTCCAATTCCAGGTTGAAATCCCTCCACCCTTCCTGTCTCAAGCTCGGATGTTGTTCACCTGATCATCTGCACAGAGACAAAGGACCTCCTGAGCTTTTTTCTTGGTTTAATTACAGCAGATTCCATTTAATCATCATTCAGCTGATGAATAACTGCACTTGCCCCCTTTTAGTGCCTTTTATTTGCATGAGTGTTTAAGCTTTGTATAACTAAGAAAATAATTAAATGGGCTGGGTTTTATTTGCAACAGTTTGCCGAGATCTTAGTGAGATGCCTGCAGTACATCATAATTTGATGGTGTCTCTGTAGCCATACAAAAGCAGTAGGAGAAAAATGCCATATAAACAACTGCTTAGACAGAGCCTGAATGATCCAGTAATTTTGATTTATACTTTGCATTCCGTGGAACTGTATTAGCAGTTAAAGTCGATGGTTAAACGATTCCCAGCACAAAATGAGTCAGAAACACAAAAGAAAGCTTACAGGGTGAGATTTAGTGCTGGGGACTTTACTTAAATCCAGAGTCTGAGTGTAAATTACAGTCCTGGTTGTCACTTTTAACTAACAGCCCCAACCCAGCCAGCAGAGCTGGGTAATTTGTCCACCCTTCCTTTATGAGCTGCACTTTAATTCTCATCTCCTTTTCAAAGGCAGGGGAAGCTCAGCTCAGACATTAAGTAATAGTGTGACCTGACACTTATTTGAAAATAAACCTGGGCTGCCACCTCCTCATTATGCATCACACCAAGAGGGGGGTGCTATAAATAGCAGGGACATACGGTGGGAGACGGGGAAAAATGGGATTCAGGAGTTGCAGCGACTGGGAGAGGACAAATGGGGTTTGTCTTGTCCTGGGGCAGCTGCTTTTCCTGCTTAGAACTTCAAAATTTTGGCTGTTTTGTTTTCTTCTTGCTTAGTCTTTTCCACTTTGATGGGCAGGTTCCTCAACCTACGGATTTCATAGTGGGAAATCATAATAATATCCTGATGTGAGGGGGAATGGCAATGAATGCAACACTGCATTTTGGCCATGGGAGTTCACATTATTACTTCTGGGTTTTTTTGCTAGGATTTTCCCAGAATTTAAGAGAAATTGCAACAGCTCCTCCCCGGCCTTTTGGAGATTACGTACAATTTTCATTTTTAATGCTTGCTAAGTTCCTGAATCTCTTCTCTTTCTGCCACTAATGGTTTTCATGCACCACTTTCTTTTTGCCATGCCTGCTTTTGCTCCTTTTTCTGTGCTGAATCTATGCATAAGCAGCTTCTTCCACATTCAAGTTTGTTCTTGATTTTTTTTTCTTGTTTCCAGGTTCTCAGTTTTTATAATAATGGCCCTATTTCCCAGTATTCAACACCTGCTTCTAATCATTCCTTGTTATTTAGCAACATAAATATTTATGTACGTTGATAAGACGTTCACGAGGGGGGTAAAAAATCCTGAGTAAATATAATTTTTTCCTGAATGCAGGGTCACATAATTGAATCTGATTCCTGTGACAGTTCCTTTTTGCCTATTTGTGCATGTCACAGTCTCATGGAAACAGAACTGTCTTGGGAAGTTGTCTCATGAAATTCATTGAATACAAAGCCCTGGCTCCTGTGCAGGGCCAGGAGTTGGTGATTCCTGGTGGGTCCTTTCCAGCTCAGGGTATTCTGTGCACAAGGTACAGAAGGAGAAGGATTGTTCAGGTGTTTTTATTATCTGTTTATGTGGGACTCCTACTCAGCACAGTCACATGTCCTGTATTAGTTCCCTTACCCACAGGATTTCAAACGCTTCAAAACTTCAAATTTAAGCTCCTGAGATGCAACAGTGAATCACTTCCTTGAAATCACTGATAGAAATGTAATCATTTTTGTCCCCCTAAAGTTCTTTGCAACCTGGGAATCATCCCTGTCTGTGGAGGAGAAAACCAGCTGTGTTTGGAGCAGAATATTCCCTCTGTGTCCCAGGGCACAGGAGCACTGCTAAACACTGGCCACTGTCAGCAGGTCCAGGTCCCTGGAGGGGCATTGACACAGTCAAACATAGATTCTCAACAGAGGTATTTAGGTCTGTTGTGTCCAGGAGCTCTGAAAAACACTGTTCCCATCACCTTTATTTCCAGGGAGATCCTAAGGGCTCCCTGGGGATGGCTGTGGTTGCACTGGAAGGGCTTTATTGATTCCAAACAGCTGCCCCGCGAAACAAAACAAACCATCCCAATCCATCCAAGGCCATCGATTGCCCAGGGTTTGTTTTCCTTTCTTTTAGGTACAAGCTTCCAGTTTTTCCAGGCAACCAGCGTGGAGGGGAGGAGAAGTTCAGCAGCTCTAGAATTGAGAGTGAGTCAATTTAATTCAAGTTCAAACTCCCCGTGCCAGGAGGACTCTTGGATAGGAGCAATTCCCTTGTACATGAACTCCATCCTGTGACTGCTCTGGGGAGAGCAGGAAATTGTGTTCCAGCCAGAATCCCAGCAGATGAGGAAAATGCTTAAGGGATCTGAGCTACAGTGCTTATGAGGTACCAGAGCATCCCGGAGAAGTGTCATTTATTGATGTCTTGCAAGGAAAATGTTGATTCCTTTTTGTAAATTGCATTTTCCATCAAGACTCAGCGAGACCGAAAAATCGCTCGTGACTGACAGGCTTTATGTGTTCCAGTTTGATGGGAATGTTTTGGCTGGTGGAGCCAGAGAATAGCCTGGGAATAATTACATTGACTAACACGTTCCTGGGGTGACAGACAACAGCTTCATTTTGCAGGCCAACTTGCTTTAAGACACTTTTCCTCTCGACTCCTGTCTCTCTCTGTAACGGGGTGTTTACCACCTCTCGTTTCTCTGAGCTGCTTGGGATTTGCTTTAAACCCTGGACACAACTTTGCCAGGATGGGAAGGATTTGAAGTGTCCTCAGGAGCTCCAACCTCGTGTGTGTGTGTGACTCTGGAGCCCTGTTAACACATCACCCAGCCTCCTTAAATTTCCCAGTGCCAGCAGCTGCCAGATCCCACATCCCTGTGCGGCTCAGGGTGACCTGTAGGGGAAGGAGGGAGCTCGACAGCTGTGTCACAGCCTCTGATTTCCTCGATGTGACTGTCACTGCCTCTAACAGCCTGTCCCTGCAGCGGCAGTGACACCCTGGGATGCTCCCAACCCCTGCTGCCTCCTTCTCCTTGCAGCTTCTGAGAGGCTGAAAACCACCCAGCCCTGGAAAAAACCTCGTCCCTTCCAGGAGCAGAGCCCTGAGGGACAGGGAATATCCCTGACTTTGCTCTGGAAAAAGTCTTCTCATCCCTCCCAGGAGCAGAGCCCTGAGGGACTGGGGCTATCCCTGGACCTGCAGACCCCTCATGGCCCAGGGTTGTTCCTGGTTCTGCTCCAGCTGGCACAGGGCAAACCTGGAGCAGCTTTTTGGAGCAGCAGCAGCAAACCCAGTTTTATTTATCCAGGGTGTGGCCCTGGGAGCCTCCTGCCCTTCCAGGTTGGGCTGTGGATCAGTGGTCACCAAAAAAAACTTCTGAAACCATCCCAGAGCTAACTTACTGCAAAGGAAGGATGGCAAGTGGGCACTGAAGGGAATAAAGAGCAAAACATCTGACTTTAATATGCAGATGACAGAGTTAATCCACCAGATTAGTGTAGCAGAAGAGAAGAATGTCTGCCATTAAGGGAGTTATTTCTTAGCCTGATTAATTTTACCATGGAATCATATGGCTCGGAAGGGACGTGCTCTAATGACTTGCTGATCCTTGTTTTGCACAGTGCCATAGAAATTGCAGATATGCACAAATTAGAAAGTCAATGTATTAGTAGGAAACAAAAAAAAAAAACCACCCAAGTCAGAAATGGCATTTTTTTCAAGCTGGCACCCTTGGAAGTGCAATGGCTTGGAAGGCAGGGGAAGAGGTTTCAAAACTGATAAATCCATGTGAGAGCACAGCTGGAAGATTGAATATAAACCCCAGGAGATGCTCCCAGGAGGACACAAAATATGGAAGAAATCCTGCTTTGGGTGCTGCATCTGGCAGGGATGAGCCATTACTGCTTCCAAAAAAAGTCTGTTATCCTGGTTCATATTTCTTTGGTGATCACCAGGATTCTCTGTCTGGGGCTGACACAGCACTTATTCCCCCACCAGCTTCTGTGGGAATATTCCAGGCACTATTTGCCAGCCCTAAAAGTGAGTATTCACACCATATTGCCACTCTGTGCTGAAAAGGTTGGCTTCAGTGCATTCTGGGAAACTCTGGAAGACTTTCAGCAGAAAATAAGGTGGGCTGAGAAATGGCAGTAGCTTCATGAGGTAGAAATAATTAAGGTAAATCCTGGAGCACTTCGGTTCCCCTTCTTCTCTCTGTTTTCAAACAGAATATTCTGCATGATGAATTGTGAAAATGCAGCACATGCTGGGAGGTTTTAACTGTCTCCTCAGATCATAAAGAGAAAGGAATATATATATATATATATATATATATATATATATATATAAAGGAACCCTGGTATTGTTGATGGTTTAGGAAAAAGCTAAATAGAGCACAGGAAGAAAAAGGCTGTACCTTAAAAATTAATTGTTCAAGTACCAGGTCATTGTAGAGTAATGCGCCGTGAAATTATGTTATTCTCCAGGAGGATTTCCATAAAGTTTAACACTCCATGACACATTCTTTTTCTATTGAAGTTAGTTAAAAATAGTACATAAAAGTGTGTGCAGGGAGAGCATAAGTGAGCGTGGCTTGAAACAAAGCACGAGGGGCAGGGCTGTGCTGGAGGGGAGGCGAGTCCTTGCTGCTGTAAAATGTGGTGCAGATGCTGTGGCAGGAGCCATAAACCTGCCTGAGTGATCCCACAGAGCCAGAGTGCTGAAGGAGCCATTAGTCTTGGGGTGTTTTTACTGTTATTCACATCAGGATAATGAGATTATTGGAATATTTTGTTTTTTTCTTTCCCTAATGAGAACGAGACAGAATACCTTGGTGCTAAATGATTTAGTCACAGAGCAGAGCAATTAGTTCTCCACTTGATTGCTGTCAAATGGGGGGGAAATCGGAGCATTGTGCTGATATTTCTCGTGATGGGCTGTATTTTTGCTGCTTGTTTGGTGTCAAATGAGATGGAGGAAATGCTGGTTGAAAATGGGGGGTTCCTGGAAAGCTTTGGAGTAAGAGAACAGGGGGCTGGTGAGAGGAAGATGTCTTGGGAGGCAAGTGGAGCATGGAATGAGGGATCTGCTTGCCTGGAATGTCCACTGTGGTGGTTTCCATGGGCTGGATCTGACTCAAATTCACGACAATATTGACTTTTGAAGAGCGTTTCTCTAAAAGCACTTGTTTATTTTGCAAAGCAGCCCAGGCAAGCATCTGTTTATTTACATGTTTTATCTGTGTGACAAGTGAAGCCTCCTGGAGATTTGGAGGCCATTTGAATTGTATCTGAAGTGATGATTTTTCTTAAAATAGTCTCCTGGACTGGCTCTGGAGGCACTAGACCTTGTGATGCTCCCAGGAATAAATACTAACTCCCAAGCTTTTATTGGCACAAGTGCCAAAACCCACAAGGTTTTCAAGCAGTGAAATAAAAAAATGACTCGACAAGAGGCTCTGATGGCCGTGAGGTCAGAAGGACCTTGGATAAATGCCTGGCCTTCTCCTGGTAGAGAAATAAGATCTGAACAGGGAAAGAAATTTGTATATTTAACATCTGGAATTTTTGCCTGTTTAAAAAAAAAAAAAAAAAATCTTGAATGACTTTTGGAGTAAAATATTGAAAGTACCTGCAGTGATTGATGGGCATATTTTGGAAAGTTCAAATTTATGGTGGTGCTCTTGGAAATATTGCCACTGCAGCTCTGAGCAGGAGCAGAGTGCTTCCAGAACTGCATTCCTCCTTTTTATTTCCTTTTTGCTCCCTGAAACTCTGCAGATGCAGCAGTTTTCTGGCAGCAGATGATGGGCCAGAAATATTAAGCAGCTTCTAAATGCAAGATTAATTTATAGGCTGGTTTTATACATGACACTGCTCAAGAAACCGCAGCACAGACTTGCAGGGCACCAGGGTTTGATCCAGACTTTGGCTGGGGTTGCAGAGCTGGGCACGAGGGGGATTGTCCGTGTGCAGCCTGTGGAGGAGCAGGACGGGTATCAGGTGCCTGTGCAGGTATCCTGGCTGGCATTCTGTAGGAATTCATAGGCTGTGAGACGTGAAGAAATGTCCTCAGCCAGCAGTGAGCAGATTTAAGGAGATTGATGGTGTGGGAGAGCTGGTTCAGCTCTGCCTGGTGGGTGGGGGAGGGTCCCTTTTGGACCCCACTGGTGGCCGACGTTGGCTGGTTTGTTGGCTTTTACTGAGCAGAACTTTGTTAAGAAGTCCCAGTGAAGCCACAGCACCACTGACAGCAGGCTCGTGGTTTGCAGTGAAAATTCACTGTGGAAAGAAGGTGGAACTGCCCAGGTTTACCCTGCTCAGCACCGGGAGAATCTGCTCATCCCCGCTGCGCCTCATCCCGGAGGGCTCAGGTCTTCCCTCCCCCTGGCCCCTGAGAGCTCTACAGGGAAACTGTGTGGTAGGAACAAGAGGGAGATGGGGACAGGGAATGATAAGGTAGGGTTTGGAAGTAGCAAAACCACTTTAGCTTTGCAAGTCTTGCAGCAGGAGCGAGGAGCCCAGAGCAGACAGGTCCCCTCATCCTCCAGTTCCCTCTCCAGATGGACCAGCTCGGATTTTGCAGCAGAACGGAACCCCCCAGCTAGTTCAGACTTCCTTATTTACCTTTGTTGCCTCTCTCCCTCCGTTCTCCAGCAGTAGAAGTGTGTTTTATTTGTTCAGGGCTGTTCCCCACTGCCCCTAAACCACAACCTCTTGTGCCACGAGCAACAAAGCAGAGCCGCTTGCAAAGAGCGTCTCCAGCTCCCGAGGACCATATGCTCCAGCAGCTGAATGGTAAATGAAGGGATTTGGTTTCCCCCCTTTTCCCCCCAACTTCTGTTGTCATTCTGCACTAATCTTTCACCCTGGCAGGGAGTCCTCACAAAGAGTTGGTTGGGGGGGCTAAAAGGGCAGGTCCCCTCTTCTAAGTGTGTCTCCTTTGCTATCAACTAATGGGAGGGAATTTGGGTTTAATTCACTATTCTTTTTCCTCTCTTATTATAGACCCATTATTGGGTCTTCTGTAAGCTCTGAAGAGTCCTAGGATTGGGAATGCTGGGAGGAAAAGAAGTAATGGGAAGGGAACAGTGTGACAAAACCCTTCTGGTCCATTTTGGAATTAATGATTTTCAGAAGCTATCAATTACATCCCTTAACTGGGGAGCCCAGATTATAAAGAGGAATATAATTAGTGGCAAATGCTGTGAGATATATAAAGACAAATAGGGGAGTGGGATGAATGGGAGCTCATAAATTTTATGAAGGACCACATTTGGATGTAATCATTTATTGCTGGGGTCCCTTGAAGTGATTCCAAACTGCAGGTTGTGCACACTGGAGCTGGAAAGAGGTCACTCCCATTATTAAATCAAGTGTAAGAGATTATTGATTCATAAAGAAAAATTGGTGTGTTTTCAAAGTGGAAAGTAATGGACTCAGTGCAGTGTTCCCTCTTTGCCATCAAGTGGCTCTTTGGAGGGCTGCTCTTTGTTCCCTGTGGTGTCCCATTGCTGTGATTTAACAGTTTTGTCCCCCATAGACTCCCCTTTTTCCTGAGTGAAGCTCAGGGCCTGGGTAGGGGTTTGCTAACAACGAGTGGGGACCTGCTGTAGCCTGGAAATTATGAAAAGAAATGAATTTTTGCATTTCCTCTCAGCTGTGGGTTTCCAAACCCATCCAAACAAAGTGCTTAAGTTACCCTTGGCCATTTAGAGAGGAGACAACATTGTGCTCTGGAGGTCTCCAGAAAGCTCCTGTCCCCTCCTCTCTGCATCACTGAGACCTTTGCTGGGTGACTGACAGGGAACACCATCCATCCCTCCCCAACTGGCTCTTTTCCCAGCAATACACCTCATCATTATTAATGACAAAAAGGTGACCTATAAGCTTCTAAGTGGAATCCATTTTTAAATCTCCTATTTTTCCCCCAATCCTTCAATCTAATTAGGCTCACATCAGTATATTATTACAGAATGTAATCATTCCTTTCTTCTAATAACATTCATGGATAATTTTATTTCTCATTTTCAGCCTCCTACTCCTGTGGTGTAATTAGTGTCTCTGGCACCTCGTGACGCTCAGAATGAGTTGCAGCTGCTAATTGCTAATTGAAAAATTAGAAACTCAGTTAGAAAAAGGATCTAATTAAAATGAAATTAGATAAAGTCCCTTCAAACTAGTTTCTTCCTCTTTGCTTTCCCCCCCCAGTTTTGCGATCACAGATCCATTAGCACTTGCCAATTACGTTTAATTGTTAAACACAAATACATTTTTATTCCACTTCTTACAATAACCTTTTCTTAGTGAGAGGAACACACATTTGGCAGGGAGGTTGTGAGTCTCTCCTATCCTAAATTTCAACTAATCACCTACTGATCTTCGCTGTTGTCAGTGGGGAGAAAGGGACTGCCCTGATCCTGTGGGAAATCAGGTGAGAAACCCCTGTATGGACTAAAGATCTCGTAGCAAATGCCCTGCCTGTGCTTTGGGAGGTGCCCTGTGGCACCCAATGTCTTTGTGGAATTGAAGTAGGAGGAAATAAGTTTCTGGTGGTCCTTCTTTGTGTTTCTGCTCTGGTCCTCTCTGCTCAGGAGGCAGGTCAAAGGTTGGGAAAAAAACCCCACTGTAATGTGGAGTACTTACTGCTGTGCCAGGTGGAAAAAGTCAAGCTTTAACAGTAAATGTGCAGGCAGTAAAATGTGGCCAGACCTGCTTTGTGGTGGAGAGAAATATTTTGTGGGCTGGAACAAGGCCCAGGGAGGGGATGGAGCAGCCCCTGTCTGGCCTCCTGCCCTGCCCTCTGCGTGACTGTCGGGTCTGACACAGAAGCAAACGGGGTTTTTCACAGTCCAGTGGCTCCACATCATCCTCCACAGGGAGCTGAAACTCTTCCCAGTCTGTGTAAACCTGCTGAACCCTTTGCTGTGCACCTTTAGAAGCAGAGTCCTCTGGAGGGAGGGGGCTGGGTGATGTTTGAGGCCCTGGCACAGGTTGCCCAGAGAAGCTGTGGCTGCCCCATCCCTGGGAGTGTCCAAGGCCAGGTTGGACAGGGCTTGGAGCAACCTGGGATAGTGGAAGGTGTCCCTGCCCATGGCAGGGGGTGGGATGAGATGATTCCAACCCAAACCATTCCATGATTCTATGATGTCACTGTTAGGGATACACAGAGACACTTCCAGTCTCCCCCCCATGACCCCCCCATGCAAAGCTTACCAGTTTATGTCTTCAGTTTGTGTTTATGATGAGATATCTGGGGTTTGTTTATTGACTTTGCAACACTTTTGGTACCTTTGTACCTTTTGTTCAGGCACCAACCACCCCTCAGCAGAGGGAACAAGGAAGGCACACTGGAATCTTCCTCCCACAGGGAGAGAAGGGGGGATCTGTCTGAACTCAGCTGGGTGAACTGATAGAAATCAGTGCTTTAGACACACACTGACAAAACCTGACATCCTGATCTCCCTGTTTGCAGCATCCAAGGGCTCAGAAGAGCCAAAGAATGAATTTCCAGAAGCCTCCTGGATGCCTGGAGCATCAGGAGGAGCGTGTCCTGGTGAGGCAGATGGACTCAGAGTATCAGGCCGAGCAAAATTCCCTTCTGGTAGAAAAATATGCTGTTCTTGTCCAGTTTACACCAGTACCTTTCTCTCTGGGGCCTGGACCTGTCCATCTGCTACATTTCCCATCTCCCACATTTCCCATCTCGCTGCAGAGGGTTCCTCTGGTGCAAACACAGCCCCCAAATAACTGCTGTCACCAAACTGCCCCGTTCAGTCAGTGACTGAAAATACAACGTCCACAGACTTAATTAGCATTAACTCTCAGATAAATTAACTCTCCCACCAGTGTGGGAGGGGAGACAGCAAAAAAAAAAAAGCAAATTATCTCCTGCCAGGTTTCCCAGTTAGGGCTTGGTGCTCCAAAATCCCCTCAGCTCCCACTGCAGGGAGAACACCTTGTTATCCTCCTGGCCCGCTCCTCCCTGCACTGACAGATGGAGAGCCCTGGCACAGGAGACGTCCATGTCTGTGCATTAATTATGGCAAGGGCAGGATTCCCAGCTGACAGCCTTACAGCATCCATCTAGATGAAGTTTCCTAGCCCACCTTCATGGAGAATTCCTTCCTAATATCCAATCTAAACCTGCTCCCTTTCGGTTGGAAGCCGCCCTGTCACTGCATGCTCTTGTAAATAGTCTCTGTGGATCATCAATGTACAACTTTCTGCCTTGATGGATAATTTATTTCTCAGTTCAAATTTTGAGCTGAGAAATTTTTTTTAAATTGGGGTTAAAAAAAAAAAGAAAAAGAAGTCTTAACCCCCCCCCCCCCAATATTTTTGCCACTAAGGCAAAGAACAAAAATAGCCACTGGTAGCGAATCATCCTGTGGGATCCTTCCAAAGGCACTTGGCTGGGGTTATGGGGTGTGAGAGGCCCTGTCTGGGGGCAGTGTATCAAGGAAAAGGAGGGCATGGAGGGCTCAGATCTTGGAGGAGCGTGGCCCTGAGCTGCTTCCTATCAGCAACCCTCATTCTCAGTGCAGAGGGTCATCCTGCTAATTACAATCCTTGTCTCCTGCGTCCCTCCAGCTTAGCAGGGAAGGGAACTGCACTCCCTTTGTGCTTCCCAAGGCTTGTTCCGTTCCTTTCTAAATATGGCAAACAAAATCTTGGACAGCTCGTTCAAGGTTACAAAGGACTTTGGGGTGAAACAACAGAGAACGTACAGAACCTGAACAACAGCTGGGTTTTTATTGCCTTCTCAGGTAGTTCTCATTTTACAGCTGATATTTATGTACTTTGCAGTATTTCACCACTTAATATATAACTATTACACGCTTATTAGATCATCTAATGTCTGTACTACTGTGTTTAATTACTCAGTTATTGATCTGCTCCATTCTCAGAGGTGTGAGCATAAATAACACCCCAGTCATGGTTTTTGGAATATAAGGATGGTACTTATGAATCAACAGTTCTGTGGGCTTAGATATGTTTCAGACATACATATATATCTTATATATTTATATATATGATATATATCACACTGAGGGTGTCAGCTGTCTGGCACATTTGGAATTCAAACCTCTGGTGTACCTGAGGTATATTTTCTTTTCATCAAAAATACGAGCACTTTGGAAACAAAGTGTTGTTTCAAACAAAAATACGAAGACTGTGAAACAATACTTTGTTTTGGCCTAAATTTAATGTAAAAACAGGTTCTTTGCCCTCAGTGGGAAAGTTCTCATTGAATTTATTGGAGCCAGAGCTTGTAGCATAAGAGAAAGTAAAATGGGTAAAATGTGTTTCCTGAACTCAAGGGGGAAAAGAAAAAGGGGGAGAAGATAAATTTTTTACAACCAGTAGATTTTGCTCTGTGAAGCTTTTACCTGCCAGAACATTCAGACTGAACAATCAAAAACCAGATTTTAGCATCAATTTGCAGCCAGGAAGCTTTGCAGGTCAGTTGATTCCTGGCTTTTGAAGCAAATCATCTGCCACACCAAATATTTGTAGATTTCCATGTTCTGATCATCTCAAATAAAGTAAACCAGGGAATCAGTTACAGCAAGAACTGTGCAAACAACAGAATTCTTTACAATTTTCAAAATAAACATATCTAGATGCATCCATTCCAGCCATTTCATTTTTTTATGTAGTTCCATAAACACATGTGGACCATTGTTGTCACATTCAATTTGCAGAGCGCTGGAGCTCTGTGATGGTGAATGGCAGTAAAAAGAGAAGGGGCAGGGAAGGTTGGAGAGGGATATAATCATGCTGAAAAAGACTTTTCCAAAGCCATGGGGCTCCTGTGCTGGGCTCAACAAACGAAACAGGCTTGTGTATGTAGAGGGGATGGAATGAGGAGGGAAGAGCATGATTAAAAAGGACAGATCTTTTGTTAGAGGTTACTGATCCACTGGAAAAGAAGGATGAGCTGGAAAAAAGAAAGCGCCTGGAAGGGCTGAATGGATGAGCAGAGCCCTCCAGCCCACTCACATCCACTGTTCTTTTCAGTTATTCTTCAACTTTCTGATTTGGGTGTTTCCAGTTGGCTCTCGTGGATCTGAGCTGGATATTTCTGAGCAAATAACCACGTGCAATCGTTCCTGGAAACTGCTGGGCCTCAGTTCCCATGGCTGCTGTCAGTGGGAGCTTGCACATATGTGTGCTGCTGCTCAGCCAGCTGGGGATGCCAAGGGTGCCCGTGGATAATAATTCCTGCACATACACATGTTGTGTAAACACGGCTAGTTACACTAAAATATACACAAAGCTAATTAATTCTACTTAATCAGAGAGGCAGGATTGATTCAAGCTGTATTCAGAGATTGATTCCAGCTGTATTCTTCCTCTGCTAAGACAGAGTGTCCAGTTTCTGAGCCCTTCACTGCAAGGAAGACATTGGGAGGCTGGAGGTCCAGGGAAAGGATCGGAGCTGGGAAGGGGCTGGAGCAGCAGGAGCAGCTGAGGGAGCTGGGGGGGCTCAGCCTGGAGAAAAGGAGGCTCA
>JAWWES010000076.1:5073019-5094772 GCA_035583135.1 Lophotriccus pileatus | reverse complement strand
GAACAGGGACAGGAGGAGAGGGAACGGCCTCAGGCTGTGCCAGGGGAGGGTCAGGTGGGACATCAGGAGGAATTTCTGCATGGAAAGGGTGGTCAGGCCTTGGAAGGGGCTGCCCAGGGATGTGGTGGAGTCCCCACCCCTGGATATGTCCAAGGAAGGACTGGAGGTGGCACTCAGTGCTCTGGGCTGGGGGACAAGGTGGGCATCGGGCACAGGGTGGACTCGGAGATCTTGGAGGTCTTTCCCAACCTTAATAACTCTGTGATTCTGTACCTTTACAGACATATGGCTCTGTCCTTAGTGATTCTGGAAATGTGATAAACACTTCAGCACATCTTTCAGTTCAGTTCTGTGTATGTATAAATGAATTATCCAATCTGCTTGAATCGTGTCAACTTTGCCAGTTGCTGTGGCCAAGAAGTCCTTGTTTGGCACTGGTGGCAGAGGAAACACATCTGATAATTGATGGCATTCAGAATCCCAAGCCAGGGGCTGTGTCCCAGCCTCAGTAAGGAAATTAGGCAGTAATCCTGAGCTGGAAGGGACCCACGAGGATCATGGAGTCCAACTCAATGCAGTAATGATCTTAATTAAGCAGGAGAACCAGGTAGGAACTGGCAAAAAATATGAGATTGCAGGCAGAAAGTCAGAATGACGAAGTCAAATGCTGACAAAATATGTACAAATTGCAAAACTAATAATGGAAATTCATGCTCAAGCTGTCAGGAGGGCACCAGCCATCCCACATTACCCCAGGAGTGCAAAATGAGCTGCTAAGGAGGTCAGGCTGCTCCGTAGCAGTTGTCTGTCATCGTGTGTCTCGGCTCAGTTCTCCAGCTGCAGAAATCCTTCTCAAGTTCAAATGAGTTCTCAACTTTTGAATTTGCCCTCGGGCTTGTGCTGAGTGAAAGCTGAAATTGTGGTGGTGCTACAGCAGGGCTGCATATGCCTTGGGTTTGCAGGGCTGCCACACTCCTTGCTCCGCTCGGGAGCGCGGCCGCGAACGCAGAACCGCTCCAGCTTTTCCCTGTGCAAACAGCCCCCTCCAAAGCCATTACCTGGGAGCAGAGAGGAACTGTGTGCACAGGGAGGGGGGAGGAGAGCAAAAGCAAAGAGAGGAAAGGTATTTCAAACATTTGAATCTCGGTTTCAACAGATGTAAGTAATAAGTGTCTGAAAATTGAGTGGGGAGTTGGGCTGTTCCCCTGCTGTGAAAGCATCCCTCTCAAAGGCAAGGCTGGGGTAACCCTAAGTGAGCCTGTTCTTTTGGAGCTCCTTCTGTGAAATAGCCTTTTGTCTTTTCCTTCCCTCCATCCCACCTTCATTAATCCAAACTCAATCCATCTCCCTGCAGCTGCCACCAGTGCAAATATTTTCAGCATCAAAACAGAAACCTCACTGCCTGGTCTCTGTGCAAAAACAGGCACACAGCTTCCCCCAAAATGGCTATTTTTGGCACCATAAGAGCAATCATGCAGTTGGGGTTTTCTGCTGAAGTTCTGAGGAAGGTTGTACATGGACTTGTGCTTCTTCTGACTCTTAAACTCAGCTACAATGACAATAGAAGAGTAAATGTAGCAGAAAATTGTTACCTCAACAAGGGTGTCACAAAGAGACATTTTCACAGGGCCAATATCTTGATAAAAGATGACCTTTTAATATTATGACAACCAATGACTAGTTATTAAGGTACATCTGAAAAGACATGTGAAATGTCTTACAGGTTTAAGAGCTGCCAGAGAAATCTTACTTGTGGGTTTAATGATGGAGCAACCTGGTCTAGTAGAAGGTCTATTAAGAGTTAAATTTTATGTGCACAGGGCCTGTTCCTGAGTGCAGAGTTTCCTGGCACAGGGGATTTGGAGCTTCACAGAGGGGTGGAGAGGTGAGAACGTGGGGTTCAAAGCACTGGTATCCACTAATGGTAGAATGTTCTTGAATGTTAATTTGCTGTAATAACTCTATTCATGTGGAATCCATAAGGGTTTTACAAATATTTAGTAACTTAATTTCATTCTGTACCATGGTAGGAGTTCATGAGGATCATTTCAGGCTCCATCCAAGTGCAGCCTGTCCTAGGAAGGCACAGAACAACTCCAGGCTGCTGAAAAGCAGAAAAGAAAGATACTGGTTTGCTCATTATAGGTCAGAGTGAAATTATTACATCGTTGTAATTACCCTCCAGAAAGCAGAGGTTTGTGTGGAATGTGGGCATTGGGAGCTTTGAGCATCAGCTCACAGCTTGCATTCAAATCAAACCCTTCTTTTTTTCATTTTGGGGCAGTTCTTTCCTTAACACTTGAACCTGTTCCCTTGAACAATAATTCCCGTCGGTCTGTTTGTTGCCTGTTAGAGCAGCAACAGAAAAGCTGTTCCATTATTTGGGCAGAGCTACATGCTTTGTTTTTATTTTTTTTTCCCTTATGATTCTTCCTTGTCCTTTCCTTGAGCACACTGTGCAGAATCCAGCCTTGGGTGCAGTCTGTGCTGCTGTGATACAGCCAGGGAAGCTTGGGAGTCTTGTTCAAGGCACACAGGAGGAATTATGAGACCCTAGGCTGGCTCCCAGCTTTAACATAAAGATATCAATTCACCCTCATTTTCCCTAGGCTAGCTGAGAACTTGTAGCTTTAATAAACACAGGAGCAGTGCTGTTGTGTCTTTAGGCTCTTCCATTAGATTTGGGAAGCTGTGTTCAAGCAAGAGCCCCTGGAACATTGTACCAGCCAAGACAGGCTCTGCAGAACAGCTTTTTGTTTGTGGTGACCAGTATCCAGCACATCCACACGTGTTTTAACTCCCCTGCTAGACCCCAAACGATGTCATGCTGTCACACTTTGTCAAGGATGTTGGATAATAACAAGAGAAGGAAAGGAGGTGTCAGGAAGAGGCTCAGGGATGGGAGGTACAAGGAATGTTGTGGGAGAGGCAGCTGCAGAAAACAGCCATGAAAACAGAACGGAGAAAGTTGTTCCAGTGGCCAAAGTTTCTCTGTTCTGATGGTTTTGGCAGCTGTTCCCCCTCACTGGAAGCTGCTTCTATTTCACCAAGTTTTAATAAAATCTAATTGGGCAAAGCTGATGCAACTTTGAAGTTCTCCCCTCCTCGAGCAGGTGGCTGCACCAGATAATCCCAGAGGTCCCTCTCCAAGCGGGCTTTTTATGATTCCATGAAACATGTGGTGTTGGACTGGATGTCATGGATATGTATTTCCCCCCTCTCCCCCCGAATATTTCTACCTGGGACTTAAAGCAGCTTTTTGGAAATGTTTGCACAAGTAAACCCAATAACCCCAATAACCACTTGGCAGGGAGTGAAGAACAAAAGGGGAAAGGGCAAGAGTGAGCTGATCCTGTCTGGGAGGCTGAGTGGGGATGAGAGAGTCCCCCCTGACATCCCTCATGCAGGGAAGGGTTGGAAGTTTGGCCCTAAGGGGGAAATTCCCATCCCCAAAGAACAAAAGATCCCAGGGACTGACTGCGTGTTGCACACCCGGGAGCCCAAACAGCGGCTGTTTGGCCCTGAAAGGATGCATATATGTGGATTTCTGCGCCTAAAGCACCACTCAGGACTTTTACAGTCGTGAATAAATAAATAATAAATAGCTGAGGCATATGGGAGAACTCACAGGGCTTCTCCTGCTTGGTGCCGGAGACAAAAATTAAAATATCAGAAGATAAAGATGGCAAGGGACCCCTGCAGGGAAAACCTCTTTGTCTAATGACCTTTCTAGGTCTATGATAGCAAATACAATAGCCAAACCTCATAAATCATAGTTCAGGAAAACATCCAGAGGGCATGCTTTGACACTGTTTGCATATTCAAATGTTACCCCGCTCATGAAAGAAAGACAAAATGGTTTTTTCTCTCAAAAATGTCAGCGCAGGCTGGATTAGAAAAGATAATTCAGAAGTACTCCCAGAGAATAATTACCACTGTCACCTACCTGCAATGTAGTTAATGAATGGGAAGAGAGTGTTTTATTAGGAAAAAAAATTATGATTATTAGAGTAATTAATCAGCTGAGTGATGACAGCTTCCCTGAGAAAATAATCTCCAAAGGCCAAGTGGCTACAGGAGGGCATTTTGTTGATAAAGCACCAGGAGCACAAAACATTCTTCTACCATTAGGTGTGGAAGTGCTTATAGGGCTGGAATTACATTATGCCCTAAGTACCCATGGATCCACTCCACTTTGTGAGCTAAAAGATTCATTATCTCATTGGTTAAATGCAGGAAAATTTCGTGACCTCCTGCTCTCCCCAAAATAAATAGCACTTTCTTTCCTCCATCCTCTTCGTCCCATCTATTTAAGCCTCAGCCCAGGGAAGCAATTAAGGATCTATTTATGTCTGCAGGGCTGTGCAGGTTGCTGAGCTTCAGGGGTTTCTCCACTCTGGGAAGGGAAAGGTGTGGAGGGACAAATTTATGGCCCCTCTGATCTGTTGGGCAAAGGTAAATGGAAACCAGCCATGGGCACTGCCAGGGCTTTCTGAGGACGGGGGGATTTCCAAACCTTAGGAAGGCCAGAGCCCACCCTCCTTGGCTTCCCACTTGGAGCCATGAAGGCAGCCAGGAGGAAAGGAAAAAAGGGAAAAATGTGGCGAAGGATTTGGCAAAAGCTCTGCCCAGCAAAGGCAGTCTGAGCTGTGGGTGCTCTGCACTCGGGGTTGGGTCTGCTGAGCTCGTGCGCAGCAGCTCCTCAAGGTCCTGTCTCCTGAAGGACGTGCTGAGCAGTGACAGCCCCCAGAGCTGTCCCCTCTGCCCTCTCCCCCCTCACAGAGGTCTTGTCCCAGTGCCAGGAGCCTGAGGAATCTTTTTTTCCTCCTCAGAGCTGGATGGAAATAGAAAGGAGCCTCCAAGGCAGGAGCTGAGTGGAGTCCCTCCACCTCGTGCTTGGAGACTTTGCTTTTGACATCAGCATCCAAACTCCTGCAGCAAAAGGGCCACGAGGGGTTTGTTTGAGCACTTGTACTTCTGCATTATGTGTGATGCTCTCCCTCCTTTTCTCTGGGTACAATTCCTGCATGGCACAGCTTTAATCTCTGGACATCTCCTTTATCCCGAGGTCCCACCATGCCCTGAAGGATCAGTTTCTTTCCTCAAGACCCTGCTGCTGATTTTCCTAATCCTTGCTCTGCCACATTCATCCCCTGTGCCTCTCTGAGCTTGGCTTTGCTCCCTCCCCAGTGCTGAGCTCCTGCCTGCACCCACCAGTGCTCCCAGTCCCCTCCTGGGATCTGCTCTTGGGAGGCTGAAGGTGTTGAAAAGGGCAGACCCCAGGGAAAATTCAGGCCTTCCTTAAATTCCCCTTCTCCCTGTGGCAACACCATTTCAAGGTCAGGTTTCCCTGCTTGTTGGAGCAACCAGGATTTCTCTGGGACAGGAGGGATGGGGGACCCTCTGTCCAGGTAAATCCCATGTGCTGCCTGCAGAGTGACCCCTCGGGTTTGATCTCTGCTATTTTCCATTCCCTCTGTTCTCTCATCACTGATTTGGAATTGTACCTTCCCTGCAACGGCAGCAGAGTGAGGGAAATGTTTAGATCATGGATATTTCTTCCAACTAAAACCAGTGTGTGTTCACAGCCTAACTACTGTAGAAGACAATGCAGGAACAAATGCCAAAGGCAACAGCTCAGAGATATATTATTTACATATTTATTAGAAACTCAGGGTTGTTTGTGAGAGCAAACCACTTCTGACTTCAATTCCAATAAGTAAACGACCCAATGGGCAAATGAAAGGAAAGGGAAACAAGCAGTGCCACAGTTTACACAAGCTAATACAGTAAAACAAAATATTCCAAACATGAAACTCTTCTGCAAGATGTTAAACAACAACAAAAAAAATCCCACCTTTGTGCTGCTCCTTGGTTAAACACTCTGAAAATAATAACTGCAAAATAATTTAATTATATGTTGCCTCCCAGACTAACAGCAAGATAATTAATCCTTATTTATCTAAACCACGCTGTGGTTCGGTTTAAACTGCCCTGCAGCGACGAGCATCAATTCTGCTTCAGCTGAACTTTTGTTGGCCTTTCTTTCCTCTTTTTTTTTTTTTTCTTTTTCCTTCACTGGGTAGTTTCAGGGTAAAAAAAATAACGCTAGCTGCTGGCTGTGGTGTGGGAGGGGGCCCTGTGACTGCAAAGCCGTGGGTGAGCCCTGCTCTGAGGGTCAGGAGGGAAGGTTTTATGTCCAGATCTCTCTGGTGGAACTCTGGAAACCCCCTCAAGGAATGTTTCAGAAGCACTGCAGGGATACAGGGAATGGGATATGCAGATAACTGCGGGATTTCTGGCTGCATGAGCATATCCTTGTGCTGGATCCCACCTGCCTGGACCTTTCCTTGATACTGGAATTAGGCTCAGGGCTGTGTGGGAGAGGGGTGAGGGTCTCCAGCTGCTACCAGGGAGATGAAGGGCTCACCTGAGGTTTTGGTGATGCTTAGGACGTCTCTGCCTCCTTTAAAATGAAATCCAGTTGCTTCTCTCTGGTAATGGTGAGTGAAGGAGCCTCCAAAGGCCGTTACTCCACAACCCCTACCAGCAGCTTTGACCTGTAGGTGGAGGTTTTTTAGTGCAGACATACATTTATTGTAAGGAAAAAAAAAATGTTCCTTTACAGCACAATGGGAAATGTCATGAAAATAAGGAATTTCAGAATGATAAGAAAATATACATGTATATATTTTTTATTTAAGTTGTTAAACTTTTTCTCTCCATAAAATGGTCTAGTGAAAGGTTCCCTGACTGTGGCAGGGGATTGGAATGAGATGATCTTTCAGGTCCCTTCCAACCTAAAACCATTCTATGAAAATAAAAGCAGGGAAAAGCTGAAGTTATTCTGATTTCATTGGTTATTGTAGGTGAGAAAATAAATATCCATTGCCTGACCCAAAAGCCGTTCAGGAAGCAGTTCATATCTCATAACTCGTGTTGAAAAGAACATTTGATACCAACAGCAACTCAAAACACAGTGAAAAGATGTAGAGTCTCCCAGCATCTCTTTCAAAGCCTTGCTTGAAATATTCCCAGGTAGATTGGGGTTATGAAATGACGGGGAAGAGGAACAAAGGGTTTGTAAAGGTTATAATACATGTAAAAATGTTTGGAGCGTTGGAGCTGCTAAAACCCGTTATTTAAATTCATCAGATGTCACTTTGAAGGGAGCTTTCAGAAACAGCCTTGCCAGGTATTCTTTTCCGAGGGAAACTCTGCAAGTAATTGTCAAATAAAGAGCACCCCAGGCCCCAGCCCCTGTGAAATGTCAAACCCTTGCAGACTAATAACGCCCTGCGGTGTTTCCAAATGGAAAGTGCGAGGCAATAATAGGATGGGGCTCCTGGAGGCCTGGAAAGCCACAGCCCCGCTCCTGAAACATAGCCAGGCAGCCAAGGACATCAGAGCTTGCAGAGGAAACGCTCCCAAGCTCTGATGCAGGCAGAGAAGATGTTGAGGCTGGTTTAAAAGGGGCTCTCAGCGCAAGGCCGGGGCTCTGCTGAGGCTCCTGCGACTCCTTTGGGGTGTAGGGGGGAAAAATGATTAACAGATGTGCCTTTTCCCACCTCCCAATCTATCTCTTTTGGATTGCAAAGCGGCCTCCTGCTTATTTTGAGGTACAATATGTCCAACCTTCCAGGCACAGCTCATTGCTGATTTCCTCTGCCGCGATGAATCCATGATTTATTTAACGAGTTTCCAGCCAGCAAATAAACCAACATTTGTTCTACCTGGAGGGTAGTTTCCAAATATCACAGCGCAGCCAGGCAGGGCTGCAACAGTTGGCAGGGGAATAGTGGCCAAAGTGATGAACAATCTTATTGCAGAGAGGGAAAATGTAAAATCAGGGGAGTGTCCCCGTAAAATAAAGGCCCACACCTTCAGCTGGGATTGTCAGCATGAAGCCAGCACATTTTCAGCTATATTTAGTGCTGTTCACATGTGTTGATTTAGGGTTTGACACCAGATGTTTTCTGTACCTAAAAGCTCACAAAGAGTAAAGTCTGATGACAGTGCTGGGGAAAAGCTGAACAGGTTTGAATACAACAAAATGACCTTGAACCTTCATCTAACCTTCAAATTAGAGAAAATGCCCGAATAGAACTATTTTATATCACTATTTTGCCCACCTGAGTTCGAAAAGTTGCATTTCTTTGGAAGGGTTGTTTCTTTACTCGCTCTCCAATACAGAATACAAACGTCCACAAAGGTTTTGTGGACTTTTCTTCCTCTTAAAAGACAGAATGCAAAGCTGCCTGGACCATTGTTACTGCTCCTACTGTTGAAAAGAAAAAGTAAAGGAAAGTAAAAAATTCCAGGTGAAGATTTGGTAGTTAGAGATGTGAATGTCTTGATCTGGGCTACTGAGTAACTAAGGAGTGAAAATTAAGGACTGATTTAGAGCCAGTGCAGAGCTTGGCTTACCTGAGACAGGAGCTGCCATCCAGGTGGGGACTGTCTCCAGCACTTCAGAGCTCTTTAAAGTGTGTTTAGAGCACAGTGTGTGTGTCTGCACAGCTCCAGACTCTCCTGCCTTCTGCCTTTGATAAGAAACAGGAATCTCCGGGGATGAAAGCGATGCAGAAGGGCAGGACGTGACTTTCTTTTCCACTTAAGTTCAATTGCTACATTTGGAGATGTCACAGTGGGTAATAAAATATATTCCCTCTATTCAGAGCTGAAGAAAGGAGCTCTCCCAAAGCAAACAAAACTGAAAGATGTTCTCTTTGGTTTTTTATTTACTTTGGGTTATTAAAGTGGCAGGTCTGTGCTATCCATGCGGTGTGGGGGATTATAAAGGCTCCAAGGACAGAGCTCAGACCCCACTGGGTGCTTCACTTCCCCAACAAACAAACACATTCCTCTCCCCTCTCATCTCTCGTGTTTGTTCTGTGCCAGGCAGACTGAAAAGTGTGGAGTCACGGTAGTGATTGCTGAGTGACACCTGAAGAACTGAAATAGTCCTCCCTGCCCAGGGAGTGAAAAGGAGCTGGGCAAGAAAACAGTTATTGCTGTTTCCAGAATTGTTTTCTTTATATCATATTTGAAATTTATAAAATATTTAGCTTAGGCAAACACAGTCAATTGTAATAGACTTCTCCAACTGGCAGGGAAAAGAGGTTGATTGTTTGCTGTCTCCTGTGTAAATAACTGACAAAAAAACTAAGGAAACAAACAGCCTCCTTGGCTCTTCCTTCCATCCTCTTTGCAGTCAGCATAAAAAGCTTTGGAATGGAATAGGTTGGAGGGAGCTTGTGCTGGGGGAAGACAGTGAAACCACAGTGGCAATCCATCCCTTCAGGGGAGCTGCATCAGCATCTCGGGGCATGGGATCTCACCAGGGCTGGACTTGGTGAACACACTCCCTCTTTCTTCCCTGGGCAGCTGAAAGTACTTCTGAGAGCTTCATTTCTTTGCCCTTGTTTCGTCAGAAACTTTGTTCCTGATGGTGTGAAAAATGGAAGAGCTGGTGCAAGTCAATTTGCTCACGTGTTTGTTGCTGTTTGATTATGTGGGTAGGACTGTGCACCAGGACCCGTGTCTTTCCAAGAGCAGAAGTGAAACCCTCCATCCAGAGCTAAACAGCTGCTAAAAGGCTTCTGGATGTTGCCATCTTTCTCTTGATGTCACCCAACTGCCTTAGACATAAAGCTCTGCTCCCAGAGCTTGGCAACCCCACGTGGTTCCTTGAGAAGTAACTGGATTTTAACTCAAGTGATCCTGAACCGTCAGCTCGGTGCAGAGATCTGGTCTGCTCTGCCCCAGGCACTCACAGTGACACACAGCACAGCACAGGCAAAGATTTCTGTTTGTAAAACACTCGATAACATTTGGGAAGAATTATTTCTTTTTTTTTCCCAAGGACACCTTTCATTTCAGTCTCCAAGGGAGCTGGGAATAAATTGTTCCTTACCATCAGCAGCTGACCTCTCTGCTTGTTTAAAGTGTGGGCGTCTTCAGAACAAAAAAACACCATTTGCTAAATGAAGCAAAACACCATAATAGGTTTAATGATGTAGATTTATCTCCTAACAGTTGTTTTGAGATCACAACAAATCATTAAAATCATTAACTCTCCAAGCTAAATTAGATTACAGATCTTGGAGAATGTCTGGCCACTGCATTTGCAAACAGTGCCTCTTCCTGCCTGCGAATCATTAATTCTGCTCAGATTCCTCTGCAAACAATGGGCCAATTCAACATAGTCCAAGTCAGATTAAACAAAAAAAGCCAAAGTCTTTGTGTGTGCCTGCGTGTTTTGTTTCTTCTCCCAGACTGTTTCCATCACCGGGAAATGTTTTCCTGGTGCGTGTCTCCACGGGGAACGTCGTCTCCGGCGCGGTGCCGTGAGTCTCTCGGCTGCACGTGCCTGTGTCAGAGCCAGGGAATTTGGTCCCAGAGCTCCACAGTGTAATTAAGATACAAGGAAAAGTGACACCAAGCCTTGACTAGAAGCCCATTTATGTCACACCTCTCTATGGCAGCGTGGCTGCCACCGAGTGTGGCTTCGAGCGGGAGAGGAGGGAGCAAAAGCAGAGGGATTGGGACTCTGGCAGTTCCCTTCTCCAGGACCTGTGCCTACACCTTGCTGCTAACAAAGGCTCTGCCCTGCTGCCGTGCCAGAGGCTGCTCTGGAAAGTGTAACTGCACAGGACAAGCTTTTCTTCTCCTGATTCATCTTTTTGTTCCATTCAGTCTTCTCTCTCCTCCCACTTCTACAGAGGATTCAGCTGTAAAAGGCAATGTTGGCACCTCAGAAGGAGCGATGGGTGGAAACCAGATGTGTTTCTGCTCGTGGTTTCCTGCTCTTCTCCAGTGCTGAGGAGGTTCCTCTGAACGTCAGGGCCAGGTCAAGCTGAAATCACAGAGAACAGAATGAAAACCGTTCTTGTTCCGAATAGTTTAGAATCTACATCAGGGGTTCAGTTTATAGCTACAGCTGCGCCAAACTGCCTGTCCAAAACAGCTGAGCAGGGTTCTTCTTCAGCCAGGAATGAGGATTGGGGCTTTGCCCAAAAACTCCAGTGGGAATGTCATGCTCAGGGCCGGGGAAGCAGCCCAGAGCAGCCTGTTCTGTATCTTACAGGAGGCTTCTTCATCCAGAGACAATCTTTTCTCATCTGTGAGTTCCTTCAGCATCCTAAAGATGGTGTGGGAAGCTGAGAATTCATTTCTGTCTTCCTGCAGCCATTTTTAGCATCTTTATCTTTTTTCCTTGCATTTTAGAACCTATTGTTTGTCCCTCAACCACCTTATTTGCTCCTTTTCCCCCTCCTCTGCAGTTCCCCTTCCCCACGCTGCTTTCTGAGCTACTTTAATCTTTGATTCTGCAGAACCCTTGGCAGATCTCCCCTTTATTTGCCCCCATGTTTCACTGAAAAGAGTTTCACACTTAACTGAAAGGGTATAATTTGGGAAACGGGGAAAAAAGAAAGAAGAAGAAGAAAACAAACCAAAGTGAAATGTGTATTCTTTTCAGTGGAGTAGAAGGGAATTTATTTAAAGGGAAATGAACTTTCTCAAGTGCTGAGCAAGCTTGGGTATCCAAGGAAGTGCGGATCAGCAAAACCTGGGGTCTCCAAAAAACCACAATAAATAGCCTTTGAAACAGCTGAACTGTTTCGAAAAGGATTCAATGGGAAACATAATTTTCCTCCCTCCATCTGCCCCCCGAGGTATCAATGGCTGCTGTTCCTGTAAGAATTGAGCCCTTCCCAAATCTCCTTTTGGCTCCAGTTTTTATGCCAGGGCTTTAACCACAGGTCAGGCATCTGCCACTCCTCCACAGAGCATTTGTTCCTCCTTTCTTTGCCCCTCACAGAGTCAGGCAACGAGTGTGATCCGGATTTCAGAGGAGACCAAAGCTCTGATGGCTCTCGTGCCTCTGATCTGTCTGGAGGTCTCGGGCCACCACCCCTCACCCAGGGTGGGGCTTAACTTGCTCTGAGAAGCTGTTTCCTGGAGTGTCAAAGGGCTTTTAGTGTGGCTGAGTGTCCAGCTCAGTGATCTGAAGGGACGAGGAGCTTTCCCCACTGGAGATGACAGGGGGGTGATGCCCTGCAGGGCAGGGGATGAGAAGCCTCCCCAAACCAGACACCCCATGAGCAGGTTCAGGGAGCAGCGCTGCTGTTCCATCCCAGCAGTGCCACTATCTGTGATCACTTGGAGTTGTGCAGCTCCACTGCAGGAGGGTTTCTGTGTCTCTTTGTTTTGCGTTTGAGCCAAATGCCAAAATACCAGGAGAAAAGTTGCCTCCAGCGTTTTTGCAGAGTTAGAGGGGGAGCAGTCTAGCTCTTGACATCTTGGCAGGGGTTCTCAAAGCCCATATGTCAGATTCAGAGAAACAGTTCACATTAATTTTAAACGGAAATCTTAGACCTTTGCTAGGCAACTACAGCTCTCATTGCAATTCTACCCACAATTTAGTCCAAATAGGCTTGACAATAGCCCACTAAAATCTGAATGCTTCAGCAAAACAGCATCACCCCCTTTTGAGTGAACATCCATCCTCATTCTATTTGTCTTGTGGCAATTAAAATAAGCATGAAATGTGCTTGGGCATGCTCTTGGTCTCATGCCTGTTTTAAAAATTAACTCCAAGTCTTCATTCCTATTATTTAGTAATAATGTTTATTATTGATAGTGCTGTAGTACCTGGGGGCCAATCTTTCATTATTCAGTCTAAGCATACATCAGAAACAGTTCTTCCCTCAAAGCATTACTGATCTAATTGAAGGCTCACATAGGTTAATAGATACCTTAATAGTGTTTATTTCATGTAGAAAATAGCCTGTACTTCAATCCCTCCTGTTTTACAGCACTGGAGAAAGCAGCAGCTCTCAGTCCCTTGCTTTTATTTCCCCTCTTGTCATAGTTTCCATCTTGCTGGATGGGAAACCACATTAGAAAAGCCAAAGAGGTGGAAGGGTTTGGAGAGCTCTGCCGGTTCCCATCCTCTGCTCTTAAGATGCAAGAACTTCTTTCAAATCCAGGCCTGGCTGTTCTGCCCAGACTCTCCCTCCCCAAATCCATCCTGCTGTCATTGCACACAGGCAGCAGCTGAGTCATTACACGGCAAATTCGGTATTTAGAGTTGCCAAAGCACATGAAATTGTGCCCCATAATGCAGCAAATTCGAAAATCATGCTCTTTCCTTCTGTCACAAGAGTTGGCTTCTGTCACGAGGTGGTGGTTGGGTGGCTCAAGTAAGTTAAAACTCTTTTATTACCATTATCACCCCCTTTACCAATGAAATATTTGGTTTCAGGGTGCAGACCCTTTTCCACCGTTTCTCTACATGAAACACATTGCACTGAGCTGGTGATGTTCCTGTGCCACCTGTATTTGCACACCAGCAAAGCTCCCTCCCTGTAAATCCTCACCCCCCTCTCTGCACACAGCAAGAACTTTTCCTGCTGAGAAGACCCAGGAAATGTGGCTCTCTTTGTGAGAACCAATAATTCATTGAATGGTTGTGTTTGGCACCTGGGTCCTGCCCTGATGGGCGGGTCAGAAATGTGTAGGTAATGAAATTTCATGTTGAGAGGAATAGTTGGATGTAAAACCCCGATGGCAGGGGTAGTGCAAACGTGGAAATCAAAGTTTCCATATGTTCCTTCCCTCCACTATTGCCTCCACAAACGGGGATGGCAGATCAGCCATGTCACAACACAAAACGTGTCTGTACTGCCACGTGGGGACCAGCAGTTCCCATTCACACAAAACCAGGGAGAAAGACAGATTTTCTGCCTGCTCCCCCCTGCCTTCCGCTGAGTTTGCACATTTGCATCCTTCATCTGGTGCTGCAAGAGCAAACTCCTTCCTCCCTGCTCCCATTTCAGCCGGTTTGGGTGGATCATGGAATGGTTTGGGTTGGAAGGGACCTTAGAGCTTATCCCGTTCCACCCCCTGCCATGGGCAGGGACACCTTCCACCAGCCCAGGTTGCTCCAAGCCCTGTCCAACCTGGCCTTGGACACTCCCAGGGATGGGGCAGCCACAGCTTCTCTGGGCAACCTGTGCCAGGGCCTCACAGGGAACAATTTTAAACTAATATCTAATCTAAACCTTCTCTCTTTTAGTTTGAAGCCTTTCCCCCCTGTCCTGTCCCTCCAGGCCCTTGTCCAAAGTCCCTCTCCAGCTCTCTTGGAGTCCCTTTAGGTACAGAAAGGGGCTCCAAGGTCTCCCCAGAGCCTTCTCTTCTCCAGCTGAACACACCAATTTTTCTCAGCCTTTCAATCTTTGATTCCTGGATGGATTTGGGGAGCAAAGAAGGGGATTTTTGGCCCCACACTGGTGGTGGAAAGTGGCTCATATTCAAGCTGTGCTTTTAAATCCACATTTGCTCTCATGGTTGTATCTAAAGTGCCGGTGGCCCTGTTGTCACATGCCCTCTGTCTTTGCTCCGAGTTGGCTTTTACTCAGTAAGATAAAAATGAATATGAAAATGGGGCCAAAGGGGACAAGTTGGAGGAAAATATGAAGAAGCCCAGCAGAAAGGAGGATGGGAGGGAACGATGCTGAGAGATCCTCAGAGGGACATGTGTGAAGGCAATCAGCACAAATGCTTTCTCTTTCAACCCAAGGCATTAATGCTTTCAAAAGTGGATAGCAGTCATTATTTTAATACATGTGCACTTGCTGTGGACTCAGATAGCCCCACTAAATTTGGAGGTACAGCATGGCTATTCAGAGCAATTTAACTTTTACAGACTCAATTTGAAATTCCAGGCTTTTTAAAGCGTGTGGTAAAATTCTCTTTTGCTTCACTGAGGCCAGATATCACTGCCTGCTTTTATCTCTTTTGCAGAATTTTAGCATAAAGGTTTGAGACCATTGTGCAATCATTCACAGGGTTCCTTTCCAGCTTTTTCCCCTCCAGCTCAGTGAGGTGGTGCTGTGGTGGGGGAGCTTCTGTGGGAGCAACAGAGAGGCTTTGCCACCCCTTGAGATGCATTTTCGCAATTCCGTATTTACTGCCTGGAATTTTGATCCATATTCATCCTGCTTCCCTGGTGATTTGCACCAGTTTTGCAGAAACGTGGCCCTTTTTGAACTGCTCTGAAATGACACGAGGAGAAGGAACTGGAAGAGGTTGTCCAGGGACTCCTCATCCCTGGAAGCGTCCAAGGCCAGGTTGGAGCAACCCGGTCTCGTGGAATGGTGTCCCTGCCCGTGGCAGGGGGATTGAAAATAGATGATCTTTAATATCCCTTCCAACCCAACCCATTCTGGGATTCCATCACTGAACTCCTGTTCCCATTTTCTTCTTTCCACCAGCACGAGTTTCTCCCTACGCTTCGTGCCGAGTCACCTGGAGGATGCTGCAGGGTTTTAGGGGCTGTTGTCTCTCTGCAGCTACACAACCTGTGTCCCTTCAGCCCCAGGAGGACTTGGATTTGGCAGCAGGAGCACCAAAAGCCCAGCAGGGCAGGTGCCAATCGGCCTGACTGGCTGGTTGCTGTGACAGGAACCTGGAGTTCTGTCTCTCAGCTCCCTTTGAATCCCGAACTGGCACGAGGCAAGGCTTGCTGGAAAAAAAAAAATGCAGATTTTCTGCCATTTGTGAAAATTAACTCCCCTAATTAACTTACACATATAAATGCACTTTGAATGAAGACATTAAGTTGATTATCTAGAAAATTGCTACCTTGGTAGACTCCCTAATGCCACCTCTAAATATGCCAAGAATTAAATTGCTCTTGTGGCATTGTTATGTCACTGCAATCGAATGCTCACTGATGGAAGACGCCACTTCCCCTTTTTTGGCTAAATTTAACCTTTAATTTCAGAGAGTGGCAGCAACTGAGCTTGCTCTAACCTTTCAGGGAGAGATATCTCTCTGAAAATCTCTCCCCACGCCGCACTTCTTTAAAATTAACCCCCTCCCCCAACAACTTAATGCTGCCCAGCGCTGCAGAAATTAGATTTAGATTCTTGTCAAACACAGGTGTGTTTGAGGTTATAACTTGGAGCAGCTCGAATGAGACATTTCAGGCGTAGATGAAAATACACTGAAGGCATTTCAGGAGCGAAGTTCTGGCTGTTGCTGCAGTTGCCTCCCTCCGACCTGCCCCGCCGCTGGAGCCCTGGGGTTAACACGGGAATATTGTCAAAAAATAAAGGAGGGCTCTGAGCCAACGAGGCCCGAGCAAGAGCAGTGTGGAATTCTGCCTGCCAGAGCCAGGGAATGCTCCGTTTCTTGGCCCTGGTGGCCACAGGGCTGAGGTGTCAGAGGCCACTTTTAGCAGCAGAGCAAGGGCCAACTTTCCGTGCCCGGCCACGAACGAATCCCGGCCGTGGTGGAAACGCTCCTTGTTGGAGCGGTGACGGCTCAGAAATGAGAGCAGTGACAGTGCCAGGCTCATTCATAGGTTTCCTTGGGTTTTTTTTTTCCTTCCCACTGTTCATTCTGCCTCTTGGGGAAGGCATATGTGTGTGTCTGCAGGCAGGGAACACACCCCGGGCTGATGGCACAGCTCTGCTCTTCCTGATTCAAGGGCTGCTGGTTCCCTCCAGAGCCGTGTCCGTGCACCATTTCTGAGTCCTTTTGGAGGAGAAAAAATTTTACACTCTGAAAAAAAAAAAAAAGAGCCTTGATCAAATGTTTTTAAGTGCTGTGCCACGTGAGATCATGTCAGTTCTAACACATTGTGATGTCAAGGACCTCGAGATGGAAATTTCAGAAATAAGTGACTTATAACAGCCTGTTTGGGTCCAATTTGCTTCACAGGGAAGAAGCAAAAAAGTGGTTTAGCCACTGCCTAAAACAATGGCCTTGAAAACCCAGCACTCCCCACCCCCTCTCTGAGATATTCAAGATTTTCAGCTTGGAATAAAATTATTTCGGAGTGTGGAATGTGCTCATGCACTGGCAGCTTCAGATGGTGCAAGGAAATATATGCATTTTATGCAAATAGAACTTTGTGAGAAGATTTAGATCCTGCAGCCCAGACCAAAGGAAAAACAGAAAAAACAATTTCCCCCCAAATCTCCTGGCCACACTTTGCAAGTGATACTGTGCTTGAAAGGCCAGGACTGAACAGAACTAAATTAAAGAGAAAGGCAAATTTAGGCTTTAAGTTACACAAGGTTGATCTGTGATTATTGGAAAAGGGGTGGGGGGAGAGAGAGGGTTGTAGGGCAGGTCCAGTTCTGATCCTTTTAAAATGAAGACTGGATTAACAGCACAATTACTTTTGACTTTAATGAATACAGGGATTGCAAACTGTTTACAAAAGGGCTTTAACTTCATTTAGCTCCCACTAGAGAATGCCTGTCTGTCCCTGTAAAAATAAAGGAATCCCAGACATATCTGATTTCTAAGCCAGAGCTGTCATCATATAATATGTCATCATGTGCTTCCAGAACAGAACAGATGAGGTCTCTTAATTTATTGGCTACTCCAGCCTGTATTAATTGCTATCTGTTAAGGATTACACTGTTTCAACCCCTCCATTAGCAAACTTCAAGATGTTTTATTATTATTATTTGGCAATTAGCTGCTGCAATTCTCTTGCTGAACACGGTCTCGGCGTGCTCCTGGATTTGCTGCTTTCTGCACTTTCAGGAAGGCAGGAGGGAGGATCCCTCACCAAACCTCCTCCTGTCTCTCTGTGTTGGCAGCTGTCCTGTGGCCAGAGGGGAGAAATTCCCTTTCAGTTCCTTTGGTGGCTGGTCCCAGTCACTCTCTGACTGCACAAACTCTTGGCACTTGCCTTTTGCTTTATTTTTTTGCTGTTCAACAGGAACCCGAACAGACCCTGTGTGGTTTTACATCCCTGCTGGTGCCAGGTGCCCTTGTGTTGAAGTCATGAAGAGAAGATCAGCTCTCAAAGAGCCCCTGGTCTGTATGGGCTGGACTGACAAGGAGAGCATCATCCTCTCGCTCCAGCAAACAGGACAATGAGGTGACATGGCCAGTTCCAAGTTGTGTGTGAGATCCCTGCTGGGAATGCTGGACAGTCTCTCTGGAGAGACCTGCTTGGCCATGCCCTTCATCTCAGGTGACCCTAAAAATGCAGCCAACAGACACAAATCCCCCTCCCAGCAGAGCCACAGCCCCAGGCTCTCTTCACATTCCTTCCCATCACCTTCCCCTTCCCAACAGAGAATCTCTTCTTCACATCCCTGCTCTCTGAGGCAGAAGACACAGAGTTCTGGCCTGTAAGTGAGCAGAACTCAGTGTTTTAACCCTGCTTTTATAATGCCAGAAATGGGTTTTCATTGCTTGAGGAGCTCAGTCATAACAATACTTCAGGGCTTTCATTTAAACCCTTAACTATTTTTTTTCTTCCTTTTTTTTGCCCTTCTGTTGAGTCAGAGACATAAGTTGTTATTTGTCTGGCTATCAGAAGCCTGGTTAAATACTACCAGTTGCCTTAGGGCTGAGGAGTATTTCATCACAGACAGATAAGACCCAATGTCACAGTTCTCCAAATGTCAGAAAATTAATTATGGCCTCTTGCCAGCCCCTTTCCTCTCCTCCCCATTCTGCTTAATGTCATATTTAGAGCCTTAATATAGAAAACTCTCTCATTAGCTCCAGCAGAGCAGTGAGGGGAATCTCTCTGCCCAGTGGGTTGTTTGCTGAGTGGGGAATGGGCTGACACAGAAGGGAAAGCTCCTCCTGCTTCAGCCCCAAGCTCGTGCACAGCATCTTCCTGCAGTTTCACTGACTTTGTGTCCCAGACCCTTTTAAAATAGACCCTGAGATGTTCAGTTTGTGAGTTGCCAGCCTCTTAGCCTGGCTCTGTGGGCTGAGCCTGGGAAAGGCAGCCCTGAGCTTCACCCTCACCTTGACAAAGGAATGCCAAAATCCCAGAACCCCAGGAAAAAAATTAAATTAAATTAACCACTGTCACATTAGTGTGTAGTTTTGCAAGAGGTTTTTGCCTGTTGGTTAGTGCTCAGACTGAGCAGGAATTCCAAGTGAGGGAAATCTTTTCATCTCTTTATTTCCCCAGCGTGGTAAAGATCCCCCCTCACCTAAACACATCATTCTCCAAATCTTTCTCTCTCTTTTTTTTTCCTGCCCCTCTATTGGGTGAATTTCCAAGTCAGGCTTGTCAATGCAGCTCCAAGTGCTGCAGCACATCTGCCTGCTCTCCATATTTTCAATCCTCCCTGATAGTCATTCTTTATCACTAAATATTCTGCTATCAAGACTCCACGCACTTGATCTCACTCCAGGATTTGAGAGCGCTGGTACACAGAGTTCCTTTGTATGAGAGGAGACACTTAACCTTTCCAAAGAGAAAAGCACTTTTTAATCATTGCTGCTGATTTGCACATACAGAGCATGAAGCCTAAAAATCTATAAACATTCCGGGCTTATTTTTGTTTTTTTTTCCTGTGGAGTGATTTTTCTCTTCTCCAACACTGCATTTCCAGGCCATTTGTTTCCATTCAAAGTTTGAAACTGTGATTTTTGTTGTTGTTGTTGTTGTTTTTTTCTGCTGCAACCCTTCTGCACCAGCAGAAGTGCTCAATCCATCAGCAGAGCTGGGAAACGTGCTCCAAAATAAATAAATAATAGCAACCTCCCCCCAGTTTGGATAGGATGCATGGAAAAGGGGAGGGGGGGAATGGGGGCAGAGCAATTTGTTTAATGGATTTTATTGATCTAAAGATTAAAATACTCCCAGGGTTAGATACAGCGAGACCCTGGTTTTTCCACTGGAAAATCACAATCACTTACAGGGGCTTTGTGTAAATTCAGAAATTAAATGGCACTGTCAGCTGAAAATGGAGGGATGGATGGAACACAGAGGGATTTTTGGGCTCTGCCGTGTCTTGCTGTTTTTGTTCCTTGTTGTTTGTGCTCTGGGTGCATTTTTTAAAAAAATACACATTTCCTGTGTTTATAACAGATTTAAAACAGTCTGTTTATGGAAAAAAAAGCCAGGTTTCCCAGTGCAGGATTAGTGTTTTGGTGCCTGTATCTTCTCTAAGGTCTGATCTTCCCCCGTGCTCAGGCCCTTCTGGCTCTCCAGATGAAAGGGGAGGTGGTTCCGTGGTGGGAGCTGAGGATTCCAGGCTGCTGAGCCTGGGAATGGCACTGAGGAGCATGGAAGTGACCAGCCCATGCTAGAGCAGCATTTAAGGGGCTTTAATTTGCTGCTGTGTCTGGTGTATCCTAAAAACACACTTGGCATCTAAACTGTCTGTTTGTGCCGTGATTGTGCCAAGTAGGAGCTGATGGATTGAAGTCAGTGCCTACATACAAGATAAAACCCCTTTCATAATCACACATCCCTGCTTAAAACCTCCTTCTAAGGCTTCTGCAGGTTGAATCCTTGTTCCACCCCCCCAAAAAAATAGCTTGCAATCCACTTTTCCAGGAGCTGTGTCTCTTTCCAGTGTTTTATTTCTAAGTACATGTGCCAGGATCTCCCCAGGATAAAGATCAGATATTCTGAGGAACCCAGATCCCCCTTCAGATGCTAAAATGAGGCTTAGTTGGTTTTTTTTCCAAGGCAGGAGCATCCAACTGTAACCAAGCTCCTGAGTTTGTTTGGAAATCACTGAATCATGGAATCATTAAGTTTGGAAAAGACCTCCAAGAGCACCAAGTCCAACCACCACCACGTTCACCACGAAACCACGTCCTCAAGTGCCACATCCACAGGTTTTTTGAACACTCTCAGGGGTGGTGACTCCACCACTGCCCTGGGCAGCCTGTTCCAAACTTTTACAACCCTTTCCATGAAGAAATTCTTCCTAATATCCAGTCTAAACTGACTGGAAGGGTTGGGGGTTGGATGATTCCCCCTTGTTGCAGAGGAGATGGTGGGAGGGCTGGAAATTGCACTGTACACGGGCATCCAAATTTAGCTGTCACATCTAATGCTGGTGGATCAGACCCTTCTCTGCTCCTTTTTTAGTCCTGGAAAATGGGGATAATTGCACCAGCACTGTGACATCTCTGGCTGAAAAGCAGCTCACATGTGTAAAATGTAGGGAAAGGGTTATTATGTGTCTTATTTACACAGGAGAGGATTCCCAAAAGAGAAAAGAAAAAAAAAAAAACAACACAGGAATACATTGCTTGGATTTCTAATGAGCTGATTTCACTCATTGCATTCCAGCTGAATATTAGGAACAAGATGAGATTCAGCAGTAAATACACTCTGCCTGGAAAAGTTCAGAATCCAAAGGTACCACAGCAATTGATTTATTCCCTTTTTTTCTTTTTCCAGAGCTCTTTGCAGCTCCTGCCTTCTCACTTCGTGTGAGATCACACAGCCCCTTCCTCTGCCCTGCAGACAATGTGATCCTGGAAGAGACAACTTGGATAATAAATTAGAGGCAGAGCTGCATCTATCTTCTTAATGATGTTGTGTTCTCTGTGTGGTCATCAAAAGCTCCCACCACCTGTTCCCACCCTCTTTGTTCTTCCCTTTCCGTATCCAGCACATCCACCTTCCCAACCTGCAGCGACACGGGGTGATAAATCACAGACACAGGTTTTTAAAAGGAGAGGTTTCTTAGTGTTTCAGTGGGCAGGTGGATCCCACCTCTGTTGCTTAATAATATGCAAATAATATCATTTTAAAGTAAATGAGTGCTGGAGGAACCATCAGTGGCACAGTTCTGGGATAAATTTATACAGCAGTGGAGTTAAAGTTGTGGCAGGAGCCAGGGAAATTCTGATGGTGGGTCACAGCTTCCAAAGGAGCAGCTGAGGGAGCTGGGGGGGCTCAGCCTGGAGAAAAGGAGGCTCAGGGGGGACCTTCTGGCTCTGCAACTC
>JAWWES010000076.1:5033282-5062082 GCA_035583135.1 Lophotriccus pileatus | reverse complement strand
CAGGTTGGACAGGGCTTGGAGCAACCTGGGCTGGTGGAAGGTGTCCCTGCCCATGGCAGGGGGTGGCACTGGATGAGCTTTAATGTCCCTCCCAACCCAAACCCTTCTGGGATTCTGTGATGCTCTGCAGGGGTACCTGGTCTGATGTTCCCCTCAGGGGCCAGGTATGATTGGAACCCCCCAGTGAAGTGCTGCTGCTGGGCCCAGAAAAGGCTAAATCACAGATTTGGCTTGTCAGTTCCTTAAATACTTCTAAGCATTTTACCCCGAATCTTTTTCCCTCTGGGTCAGAGCAGGATTGTTCCCACTCTTGGCATGTTCAGGATTTTAGCAAACACAGTGTGAGCCAGGTCCTGATTGTCTGTGAATTCTTAACATCTGCTCTGGGACCCACCTGCTGCAGCCTCCTCCTCCTCTGCCATATGGAAGAGCTGCACTGACATGTCCCTGTTCATTTAAATAAATCTTCTCATTTTCTTCAGCAGTGAGAGGATAAAAAGATGGCCATTGTCTCTTTGTCTCAAAGGCAAGGGAGAACAGTAGAAATTCTTTCTAATCTGTGTTTTAATTAGCAATTTTTCATTCATCTCTGTTCCATCAGTAAAACCACGAGGAGCCCTTGCCCTCTACCCTGACCAGCCCCTGGTTCTGTTGGCTTGTGTGTGGTACAAGAGGTGAACAGTCCTTTATCTGAGAATTAATCTGCACCGTGAGCAGCAGAGTTTGATGCTGACCAAGAGATGATTCCTTCCAGGGCAGAGCTCTCAGCTCCACGTGAGAAAAGGCTGAGGGCACCAGGCTGTCTGTACAGTGAAAACTCAACAAAATACAAGGGGCTTCAAGGTGAGGGGACACACTGCTGGATGAGCTCAGTGTAGGGCACGAAATGACATCTAAATTAACTCAAAGGCACAGCTTCTGATCGTTTTAATAGGACAGGCTTTCACTCTGCCATAAATTTCCCTCCTCGCCACATATGGATCTTTATGGTCTCTCCTCCCAAATCTACAAGGGAAAAGCTGTCGTTGCCACCCTGCAAAGCCCCATCTGCCTCCTGCTTCTGGGGCTGGGGTTTTGTGCCAGGACTGGAATTCCTCCACCCACAGTGCTGACACTCAACTGCCCGTCCCAGGGGGCTGTGGCACGGCCTTGCTGCCCGTCCTGTTGGCCACAGAACAAAACATATGAAGGAAGCAAAGCTCCAAATGTCGTGCTGTAACTAGTGAGCGTTCACACCAGAGTGGTGTGTGTGTGTGTGCGAGGAAATGATCTCATTTAACCATCTAAAAGGCTGTGCAGGTTCTTGGACTGTGCTGGGAAAAGGAGGGCGAGAATGATGATTGGAAAAGACAACCACAACAAGTGAGCTGTGACTGTAGCTTGCTTCTTGATTGGAAGTATTTAGAAGGTGATGCTGGAACATGAAAATCAATTAAGTCAAGAAGAAATCATGTTCTTCACCTCCTTCCATGTTTCCTGGCATCCTGGTAGGCTTAACATCTGGGTGTCCTCAAGACATTTGATGCATTTCATTCATCATACATGACATTTGCATAATGTGAACATCATACTTTATGCAGATGCATCCTTGAATATTTCACAAATTATGATTGCTATTTAAACTTCCCATAAATAAAACCCACGGGGACTTGCCCACTTCTGAATGTGGGAAAATGCAAGGTCCAAAGTGACTCGTTACTTGCACTGGCACACTATAAATTCCCTTCGTATCACAAGTAAACACAGTGTCTTTCATTTTATTTTCTTTCTACAGCCATTAAACTTCTATTAGCTGTTTGTGAATATTATTTCATGCCATCTGCATTTACTCCTAAGTTGTGATAGCGACAGCTGCAATAATTTGTATGCATTTTCTGTGTACAGTCAGTTATTGAGGAGCAGAACCTTCCTCCCTCCCTGCTGGAGAAGATATGGCCAAATGCAGAGATGGTTTGTTTGGAAATCCAAATCCCCAAAGTATTATTTTATTTATTAGGACAACAGAAGGGAAAATGGAGGATGAGACGCAGGGAAATAGTTGGTGTTATGTGACAAACAGCAGCGTTTCTCCTTTTCACTTATTTATTTCTCCCCCAGCCACGGTTTGGGGTGGAAATGGAAGGGGGCAGAAGAACAGACCCGTTTGATTCTGTCGTGTTCTCACTTGTGAGAGGCTGAAAGCTCCTCTATTGTGTAAAATATGTATTTTTAATTGACTCCCATTTACATATTGTAGAGTTGCTGAACAGGAACTTGAACAACAAGATGTGATCCCCCTGTCAGCAGCCGCTGTAAAGTCACCTCGGATCCCATTAGCTGAGGATGTAGCCAGTAATTCCAAGCCAAATTAAATGTCTCAACATTACAGAGCAATAAACTTGGATAACAACAGGTCAGCTGACAGAGCAGGGCCTCTGTGTGGGTGACTGAACATCCAAATACACTTTTTTTGTTAATATTTCTTCCCCTGAGCGTCTCAGGGGATGTTCAGCAGTGTGCAGATGTAATCCACGCAGCATTCCAGCCCTGGGTGAGCTCTGCTTTGGGACCTTCCTTGGGATACACATGAGAAGAAATTTCCTCCCCAGAGAGCTGTTTATTCCCAGAGCTGGCCAGGATCTTCATTTTGTGAGTGCAGAACTGGAGTGCCAAAATATTTTTTTGCAGTTTGATGCATGTGCTGGAGAAAGTGTGTCCCTCTCTTCTATGCTCACATAAAGTTCTGGCCTGAAAATACTCAGGTGATAAATGCTTCAATATTTAACCATGATTTACCTGTGGCGAGTGAAGGAAAAATTATGCAAATAAGGTCTGAATCAGAGCAATGAGCCCCTTTATATTCTCCAGAAAATGTCAACAAATAATGTTTTATGAATCGCTCGCTTTCCTTTGAAAATAAAACACTTCTCCTTTTAGATGTTGAAGATTATGCCTGAACATAAATTACAAAGGAATGGTTGCTGGATTAATACAGTCCCCAAATGGCATGAATTCATAAAGAAATGAGATTTGTATTTGGAAGAACCTCCTTGTCTTTTGACTTGCTGCAGTTCCCTGTCCCTGACTCACCGAGTGCTCCAGGGACAGGAGCTGCTCAGTCAGTGGCAAGGGCAGGACTAATGGAAGGAGAGAAAATAAAACTGCATGGATCCACTTCTGAATGGCATTACAAACAAGACAAGAAAAGCTCTTAGAGCATAACAAAGTCCCTGGAATGAAAGTCCTGCTCGTTTTTGTGTAGATAAAAACAATCCTTCCGAAGGTGAAGAAGCAATGTCACGCAGAATTTCCACTTCTCTCATCTCTAGTGTTTGTTCTGGGCCTCCCTGGCCCTTGGAGAGGCTTCAGCTTCTGAGAAAAACAAATTTCAGCACATCACTTCGAATAATCCTGACTGAGTCATCACTTTAAAAGCCCAATTCCTATTAGCACTTTTCATCATCTCTCCTAAAGAGCTTTGATGAGGTTATGGCCGTTTGCACCAGGAGGACAAGCGAGTTTGTGTCTCAGGCAGTGAGTCAGTGTTTGTGCCTCAGATAAACTGATTGCCTCTCACACAGAGCATTAGGAATTGCTGGATAAGGACCAGGAAGGGGAAAGAAGCCCCAGCAAGATCAGGAGCTGGTCTGTAATGAGCTGCTCAGTATCAAGAAGCCTCTCTGATGCTTTACCGGAGCAGCTGTGGCTGCCCCATCCCTGGGAGTGTCCAAGGCCAGGTTGGACAGGGTTTGGAGCAACCTGGGCTGGTGGAAGGTGTCCCTGCCCATGGCAGGGGGTGGAACTAGATAAGCTTTAAGGTCCCTTCCCACCCAAACCACGCTGGAATTCTGTGATCTTCTGATCCTGTGATTAAAAAGAAGATCTTTAAGGAAGACGTGGAAATGAAGAAATCCAGGAGCCAGCCTTCCCAAGCTGGCAGGGCCGCTGCAGACCAGGCAATGACCTCAGAAAGCACCAGCTCCATTTTCTGCCACTCTTTTCTCAGGAAAAGATGTTTTAAGTTAAGGGTGAGCAGCTTTGCAGCACTTTACCACCATTCTCCCTCTTGGCCAAAGGTTACTCTCAGCCCAAACCCATATTTATGAGTTTGAAAGCCACTATTTGGGCTTCGCTGTAACAGCTTCTAAGGGCCACTTTGGGCTAAAAATCAATGGGAAATCAACACAGCAGATGCGAAGTGGCTGAAAAAATGAAGTGGTTGATTGCAACTCTGGTGCAAAAATAACTCTGCAGCTCCTACCAGACAGGCCTTGGTAAATCAAAAGGCAGGGGGAGGTTGGGATCATGTTATTAGTGTCTGCTTGCTGTAGTTACCAGTAACAACACAGTCCGGGTTTAATTTGTTAATGCAAAACCATGGAAAGTCCATTTAGGGAAAGAAAACCCTTCTGCAAGGTGCATGTCCATCTTGATCCGAGTCAGTCTGGCCAAATGACATTATTCTCTCCAGCTGAGAGCCCCCAAACAAGCAAAGAAATGTCTATAAATCTTGGAAACTGCTGTTCTTTAGCTTAAGGGCTCATTAATGGAGTGATGGGCCCTGGAAGAGGAATGGCCTTTTGTGGGATTGCCATTAGCAGGTTTGTTGACAATGAGCCTCGTGACCTCAGCAGGCAGCGAGGCAGCACAGGCAGGAGAGTAATTATTGCTGAGATACCTTTTGGGCTAAGAAGACAAAAAAAATAGGTCCATTTAGTAGCCTTGAAGGTCACCAGTTTCTTGCTGTCGGGGTGGGATGTCTTACAGAGATTTTGTCTCTGAAATGAAACGTGAAACACGACCCTGCTCTGTCTGTGGTAAGAATGAGAGGGGCAGAGGGTGGAGAAGGGTTTCTGCTGTGGGTGAGCAGGGGCAGGAGGGGGATAGGAACTGTGGGGAACCCCTCTTCACTAAAAATGAGCAGGGATTTCTGCTGGTTATGGTTTTCCTGGGATCTGGACACCTCCTTCCCAGCACTGCCATTTAAACCATGTTTTCTGTTTGGGGAGGGGGTGGTGTGTGATGGGGAGGTTTTCACCTGTCTGAAGGTGGCAGAGGGGAGCCAAGAAAACAATCTTGAGAGAGATAAGGGCTCCTCTCCCAAGCTCTCAGAGCTACATGACTTGCCACAACCTCACCCCATTGTATTGGCTTTCCCCCCCGCCACAAACTGGTTCACAAAACCAGAATTACTGGAAGATGCTGCAGAGGTCTAATGATCTCCAATTTATTCTCAGTCCCACTGGCAGTTTAGCCTTTATGACACAGAGTATTTTTAATTAGTTTCTGAGTTTCCTCTCTGGAAGGCCACAGGCTCCAGATGGCAGGTGATCTCATCCCCTCGCTGTTTTAGGGACTTTGGCCTGTTTTGCTTATCTTCAGCTCCCCCTGTTCCAATGCAAGCAGCAAATCAGGAGGAAGGGATTAACAAGGAGTGAAAAATATCTCGCAGTAGAAATGGGAGCAGGCTCTCAACTCTCCCAAGGGGCCCTGGATTGGGAAGAGGGTACTTTTATCAAGTGAAAAAGAAAAAAGGAAACCGCACATATAAGGCGTGAAGAACTAATTTCAGATAAACAAGGCCTAGAAGGGGAGGAGTCCTTATTGCTGGAATTGGAGTATTAGTTCCATTAACTTTAAAACATGGAGCAGTCTTAGAACCCCTCTGAGTGTTTCCCATCTGCAGATGCAGAGGAGAAGGAGCGAGAGTGAATTAAGGTGGATCACCCAAAGACATCAGTGCCCTGAGTAAGCACTGTCACCCTTCCCGTGACAGATCCACAGCCCTCAGAGAAATCAGACTCAGTTGTGGATGGAATGTAATTTCACTCCTTGTCATTAAGCATCTGCAGGCCAGATTTGCTGTCCTGCCCAGCCTGGTGCCACGGGTGGGATAAGGACACACTGCTGCAGAACTGCTGATCATTCCGGGGAATTCCCTCGTGGTTTTCCATCACAAGTAGGGCTGGTCTTGAACGCTTGAGTGTCTCTGTGTGCTGCAGGGAGAATCCTCCTTTCAGGGTGTGCTGTGCTCAGAGCTTCCCCAGGATTCTCCTCTAGGTCAGGCAGGTCTAAGTGCCACACTCCTCATGCCCAGACCTGCCTGGGCAGCATTAGTGCCTGACCTCACCTGTGTCAGCATCACTCAGGAGCTGATGACAACCACCCCTGAGTGCCAGCTTGCACAGACACCGTGAGGGGAACCTGTCATTTCCTGGCAAACTTGCCAAGATCAACACTGGTAAAAGAATAGTGCTCCTCTGGTGGAAAAACAAATAGCATTATCTTCACTGTGCTTTTTTTTTAACCTAGAGATTTAACCCATCCAAGGATAAAGCTCTCAGCGATGCTGGGGCTCAGAAATGATGGCTGGGTCCTGTGTGAGGCTGAGGGTCAGACCCTGCAGGACTCATATCTTGAGCAGAACGTGTTCCCACCCTTGCTTGGAACCAGGGGGGATGTTGGGGATCTTTCCCCAAGCTTCCAACTCCAAGGATAACACATACAGAGCATCTTTTCATCCCCAGCGCAGCCACACTCTGGAGGGGAGGTGTAGATCCTGCTGCCTCACTCATGGATAAATAGCTTTGCCAGCAGGGAATTTTGCTGTAGATGAAATCCAACAATGAACTTCTGTGAATAGGGGAAAATTCTTCTTGCCCTTTCCTGCTATTGGTGATTCTATAAAAAAGGACCCGAGACCGGGGCACGGCGCCTTCCACGGAGCAAGTCTGAGCTCATTGAACGTGCAAATGACAGAGAGTCAGGAAACTTCCCACTGTTCCCAACGATAACACTTCCTGTCATTTGCATGATAAAATTCTGCTGATTTCAGATAGCGTTTCTCAGGGCGGATTATTTGACACCCAGACTGTGTGTTAGGGGGAATAAATTATTTCGCTGCGTTCCTAACTGATCACAGCCGGGAATTCTGATTTGCTGACACCGAGCCCCAAACAAAAGCGCAGAACCTTGTCTAATAGTGCCACGAGAAAGGATATTCAGGAAAATATTAACAAGTTTCATATGGTAATTTATGTAAATACGAGCCATAACTCAGTTGAAAAGATTCAGTTGAACCTATGGAAAGATTGCTGAAAAGCCAAGGTTTTCGTGATAAAACACAAATTGATACTTAGTCTTTACAACCCAAATGTTGTGCTTTCTGGTACAGAACAAAGGAGGGAAAACCAGAAGCTTGGCTTTAATTAAAAAGTGAAACATTTCCCAGTTTTGAGTTTGGGATCTGCAGTGGGGCACTTTTCCAGGATTGTGAACACACCCTTCCAAACTGCATCTCTGCAGAAGAAACTTTACAGCGTTCAGGTCCAGCCTGCCCTGGGCTCAATCCATCCAGAATCTGAGAGGGAAGACACTGGGCTCTCTTCAGTCCTGGGCACCTTCATTCAGGTAATTTCCAACCTTCTCAGAGCCAGCTCTTCCATATCTAGTCCGAGCTTTGCAAGGACCATGTATTTTAATTAAAGACTTTAATTAGTCTGCCCATAATCTGTCAGAGCTCTCATGCTGAGGTGTAATTAATGTCTTACCTCTACCTTGCAACTCCCACTATATGTGTGCTTTCAAAATAAATCTGCACTTGTGTTTGAAGGGACATAACAATAACAGTACTTGGCACTTCTTCTTGCCAGAATAACTGTATTGTGCATTTATCAAGTGCCTTTCCCCTGAGGCTGTCCAAAGGGCAGCAGTGAGATGTGTGTGTACTCAGCACCTTGCAAGATTGAGCCTCCAGCACACAATCAATATTTATAAATTATTCTGCAACTTGAAAGCAACGTGGAACGTTCTGGGGGTGCTGGGCTTTATTTGGCTTCCAGTGGAAGTGAAACAGCAAAGACCAGAATCTGGGGGATACTGAAAGCCAAGTTTTCGACACTCAGAATTCAAAGGCAAGCTCTTCTAAGTAGCTCAGCTTCCGTTTTGGCACCAGAAGAGGTGTTTAGGTTGTCAGAATTGCTCAGTACCTTGGGTCTGAGGCTTAACTGCAAATGCACTTTCAGTTCTAGGTGATCTCTGGCCATTGGGAATTCCAGGTCTTTCTACAGCTGAATCACACAGACACCTCAGCACTGCAGAATTAGGGCAATAAGCTAAAGAAGAGGGGTGCAGGATTTCACAGTAAGCACAGCTGCTGTCCTTCTGAGAGCCTGGCTTCTTACTGACTGTGGAAAACAGGGCATTTCCTGACATCTGAACACCGTGTCCATCCTCCCTTTCCCTGGCTGGTTCTCCATCAAAATACTGATCCAGGCAGAGCTTGTTTAGTTGGTGATGCTGAGGACACCACAGCCAGGTTTATGTGGAGAGGCCAAAATGGAAAAGGAGTCATGGCCATAAACTAAAACACAATAAGTTCCACCTCAATATGAGGAAGAACTTCTTTCCATGGAGGTGGCAGAGCTCTGGAGCAGCTGACCAGGGAGGGTGTGGAGTCTCCCACTCTGGAGACATCCCAAACCCGCTTGGACACGTCCCTCTGCCAAGACTTGAAATACTGAAGGGCAAAAATGTTATTTTGACAAACCCTGGTCCTTAAACTTGGATTAGATCAAAGAGCTCTGACTGCTCAGGTCTCAGTTTAAGCTCCAGCCATGTGTCTGTTCCCTGTTGAGGTCTCTGATCATGGCACACAACCCATGGCCACGCTCTCCCTTTGTGTCCGCTCCTCCCTGTTTCCCACAGGCAGGGAATATATTTCCCATCAAGGGGGAATATTTGTAAAACTGAGTGGAAGTTGTCTGAGCTATGGAGCCCCAGGCAGCCCTGCTGCCATAGGTTTTTTGGAGCTGGAGATGAGGAATGCTGCAGCCCTAATTCCTTCGCCTTGGCCTGGCGTAAATCAGCGCTGCTTCCTGAAGGGTCCCCCTGTCCCTGCCCCATCCCTCATCCCACGGCCCTGCTGCACTGCCAGTTATGATGTGTTAACTAAAAATGGAGGCCCAGAGACTTGAGTGTTATTGTGAGTCACTGGTTCAGCCGGGTCCTTTATTATTATTAACGAGGAAACGCTGCGGCTGGGCCGCTAATGAGTCTGAGCTCCCTCCTGTGTGTTTATTTTTCTTCCCCCCTTCAAACTGTCATTTCAGAGTAAATTATTCTTCCCTGCATCTTTGTCAGGCAACACTGTACCAGTACATCCACCCCCAGCTCACCCTCTGCTCTAATTTCAGGCTTATCCAGTTTCTCTCAGTGCAGTTTTACCAAGCAAAGGACGGCGCATCCTCCCATCTGTCTTACTTAAGTGGCACGATGCGCCTCAACACTGGATAGAGACATCATTTTTATTACTCTGAGTTCTGGTGCTTGTTTTTTCCCCTGAATTATTTACTAACCCATTGCTGAGGGGTGGGGGGAGAGGTGTGGGGCTGCAGGAGGGAAGCAGCATTTTTAAACCGGGAGGTGGGAGGAAGAGCAAACAATTTCTCAAGCGTCACTCAGAAACTCTGCTGTGATTTTCTCGCCTTTGTTCCATCTCGTGTTAAACATGTTTGTGTCAGGCAAACAACCCACATTAGATGGAATTTCACACCATTCAAAGCATCAGTGTCTCCAGCCTTAATGTGTATTATGTTCAAACATGCAACGTAATCCATCAAAAACCCCTGCAGACCCTGCACTTTCCTCCCGATTTATCTGTTTGAAGCCTCCCTCTCCACACACACACACACACACACACACGTAGCCAACCTTCTGTCGGTGGGTTTTTTTATTTATTTGGAAACAGCAGACCAGATTCTCAGTCAGTGTTCGCTATCACAGCTCCACTGGCTCCCTGCCCGTGGATTTATCCCAGCAGAGGGGACTTGCTTGTTGCTGGCTGGAGCCTGCGGTTGTGGGATTAACCGGAGGGTTGGGGGGGGTTATCTCGGGGTCTGTTCCACACACAACCAAACTGACCAAACCATTCACATCACAGCCTTTGTGGCTGTCTGTGCCTTCCTTCCTCCCTCCCTGGACTCACCTGGAAAAAAAAAAACCCACACAAGATTTTGCCAGGAGGAAAATATTTGGAAATGAAGCACAAGGTTTGTGACAACAAGAGGAGGCGGCTCCTGGACGAGCCTGACCCGGGGCAGCAGTGCTGCTGCTCGGTGGGTTTTGCCAGCTGTGACAAGGGGCAAAATGAACTCTAAAGGCAAAGAAAGCCTTGGTTTTATTTGCAGAAGTTGATACAGACAGGTCTACAAACAGCAGAACCAAACCCACTCCTGCAGGGAAGAAAATCTGTGTTGGGGTTGAAACAGAAGAGCAGTTACTCCTCTGAGATTATGTTGAGTGCCATGGATGTATTTATATGATAATATATATTTAATTGCAGTTAAATATATTTATATTATGATATATACTTAATTATAGTTATTTAATTATAATTATCAAGTTATAATCTAGAGAGCAACACTGTGCTGAGAAACAGACCTGTCTTCACTGAGAAGTTCTCCTTGCAAAGAGACCTCCAGTGAATTTGGGGCCCATTTTTTAGTCTCTCTGGTGGTTATGATAGAAATAGGGAATACTGTGGCCTGTTTAATTCTGTTTTTCACTGGAGCCTTCATTTTTTTCCTTCAAACTTGTTGTTTTTTTAAGCCAGCCTTCCCATCTCAGTTCATTTTTTCACAGTGCACATCTTCATCCATCACCACTTAGTGCTTCCCATTTTAGTGTATAAACATGGCAATTTCTGCAAATCAGAAAGCAAACCCATTAACATCTGAAGTGGAAAGGAAATTTTGAGTTTCTGATCATTAAAGAGTTTGGAAATGTAGGGGGAAAAAAAACAAACCTTCTCTTTCTCTTAGTCCAAAGCTTCCAAATAAAATCCTCAGATCAACGGGTATGGATGAATGGTGGGATGTTCATGTGTCCTTCCCAGGTGTGATAACAGCAATGATCATTAAATTTTCTTATTTCCACACTGATCCTACAGACCATTAATATGCAACAACTTTTTCTAACCCCTTTGTGTGGAGGAAAGGGTGGAAAGGGTGGTCGGGCACTGAACAGGCTCCCCAGGGCAGTGGGAATGACCCTGAGCCTTCCAGAGCTCAAGGAGTGTTTGGACCATGCTCTGAGGCACATGGTGGGATTTTGGGGTGTCCTGTGCAGGGCTGGCAGTTGGGCTGATGATCCTTGTGGATCCCTTCCCAGGATGTTGTCTAATTCTACGAAAGGAGTCACAACTCTGAGCCGCTGATGTTTCATGACCCTGCTCAAGCAGTGAAATCTTTGCACGAGCAACCATGTCCTAATCACTGGAGGTGTCTCAAAACCTCCCCTTGCAAAGAGGGGGCCTGGCTGCACAGCTCCCCACGCTCCTCTTTTCCATAGGTGGATGCACATATGCTTAATTGGTCTCCAAATGTCAGGAGCAGTTTGCGCGAACCTTCGTTAGTCTTTCGGCGACATTCCCGTGAATGGGAAGGAGCAGAAGGGGCGTCGGGGGAGGAAGGGCTTTGTTGGCCTTGCCATGTGTGTGAGAGATGGTGCTTTGTGCTCCAGGGCCAGCTGTCTGCTCCCCTCCTTCCTCACAACTTCCTTCACGCCTCTCCGCGGGGCTCTTGCCAGACTCGCTCTGCGCGAGGAGACGTGTTTGTCCTGGTGCTCCATATGCTCCTGCTTTCATCCCGGTGCTGCTGCCGGCTCACAGGGACCCAGGGGCCCCACTGGGATGCAGGGACCCACTGGTTTGTACTCAGCACAGTGCACCAGGCCTGGGCAATCAGCCGTGGGTGTAACGGGAGCTGCGGGTGGGAGGTGGATCCACGAAGGATCGGTGGCTCTGCTCCAACGGCATCGCGTTAGAGCAGCAAATATCCATCCCCCCTCTCACACCAGCCCCGAGGCTGCACCTCATGGAATCACAGAACTGTGGGAAAGACCCCCAAGATCATCAAGCCCAACCTTAGAACAGATCCCACCGGGGCCACGAAACCACAACACCAAACCACGTCTACTTGTTTTCAGAACACCTCCAGGGATGGTGACACCGCCGCTGCCCCGGGCAGCCCATTCCAACTCCTGACCCCTCTTCCAGCCAGAAAATCTTTCCTAATCTGGACTGCCCCTGCTGATTTTTAGTAATCGGTTATGCAAATATCTGCCAAAAATAAATTAGACACGCCAGTCCTTGTTTTGGGGGGAAAAAATAATATTACCCTTATTTTCTACAAATCATTTCCAAGCAAGGACTCCCAAAACAGGGCTTGTCCACAACCTGGCACAGGAGGTGCTCCAGATGTGTCATGAATGAGGGAGACACTGCCACAGGTTGCCCAGAGAAGCTGTGGCTGCTCCATCCTTGGAAGAGTCCAAGGCCAGGTTGGACAGGGCTTGGAGCAACCTGGGATAGTGGAAGGTGTCCCTGCCCATGGCAGGGGGTGGGATGGGATGATCCTTAAAATCCCTTCCAACCCCAACCATTCTGCAGTTCTGTGACTCTCTGAACCTCCTGTACCTTCCACTGATTTGGTGGATCAAGATAGAAAACCTGGAACTGTGGCTTTGGTCCATTTTAGTTTCTAAGCTAAAAAGCTTTAGTTACATATTTTAGTGTGTGTGATTTAGGGAAATATGGTCCACTCCATCTGCTTTGCATTAATTTGAGTGACTGATTAAAAATACAGGTTGAGATATTACAGCTCCTAATAATTCCTCCACATGGCTGGCTCTTAACGGACTGAGAGAAAATTGGGAATAAGGCTTTTTATCAATTTTCACAGGCAAGCTTTGCCATAATCCTTTTATTTCATTGGGAAACGCGTTTGTTTGTAGTCATTTTATTTGTTTAACAATCTCCCTCTTTTTCTTAATCTTTTCAGTAATTATTTCATATTCAGTAAATATTTAAACTCATTTAATTCTTCAAAAAAATGATTTAATTTTGCCGTTTTTAAGAGTTTTTTTCCAGTGAGTTTCAGTTACTTTCCAAGCACCTCAGCCTGGTATCCCATTGATTGCTTCTGGTATTGCCCAGAAGACTCAGCTGACATTCAAGCCCCAAAATTATAGATAATTTTCTCTAATTTCCCCCAGTGCATTGTTTCTCCTTGACCTGCTTTTACAGACCAGTTTGGCCATTGACTTCTTGGCCTCGTGCTCTGCTTTGACAATGACAACATCATTCCAAGCAGTGCCTGCATATCAGTTTGTGTTTAAAATCACCATTTTATTATCAAAAAAAAGAAAAAGGAGTCTGGATTAGGAGGTGATGCTGCTCAAGTATTTCTTGTTTGGGTGGTGGTGGGGGGATATTTGTCTTTCTGCTGAGTAGTCCAGCTCAGGGAGTTGATCCTAAAATAAGAGAAAGTGATGAGGAAGAGCTCAGTCTGTGAGCAAGGTGGTGTTTTCCAACCTCAAGGACTGTATGTCCTGCATCTGTGGCAGCCAGCACATCTGGGTTGGAGCCTCCAGGGGCTCCATTCTGTGTTTGTAGGTCTCCCACTTGCTGCAGAAGGTGTCTGACTGTACTTCTCTAACCTTCCCTGGTGGTTCTTGGGGAAAGGGTTTGAGCAGTGACACTGCTTTTACTCCAGATCCAAATCCAGTGTCTCTGTGAAATGGGATAAAGCAGAATCTGGAGCCAGTGGGGGGAGGGAAAGGAAACAGGGGGAACATGAGTGTGTTCCCTTCCAGCTGTGCACTGCTGGCTCTGTGGAGCTGCTGCTGCAGCCTGTCAAACCCGGGGGTCTCAGGCCACTGCTCTGATGGATCACCCCATAAACTGCCCTGCCCTCGTCAGGAGGTTCTCTGGGCTGTTTCAGCTTTGCTGCAGGGATGTATCCATTAATATTAGAGCCAGAGCACAGGAATTGTTGTGTGGGTGACAAAGACGTCCAGAAATCATGATGCTGTATAAAATGCAGTTGTCTTCCATAATTCACTATCAATTTGACTTTGAAAAGTTAGCTGGAGAGAGATAAATAGAAACAGAAAGGAGGAGAGAGCGCGACATCCAGATCCAGCTGGGTGACTCAACAGAGGTGATAAATGTAATTCTGCTGGAAATACGGATTAGGTGTCTGTAGGACATTCTCAGGAAGAGAATAAAGGGCTAAAAATAGCACAGAATTCTTCACAGCAGGAATCTCTTAGTGGAAAGAGTGGTCAGGCATTGGAAGAGTGGTGGAGTCCCTATCCCTGGAAGTATCCAAGGAAGGACTGGAGGTGGCACTCAGTGCTCTGGGCTGGGGGATAAGGTGGGGATGGGGCACAGGATGGACTCTTGGAGGTCTTTTCCAGCCTCAGTGATTCTGGGATTCATCTTTGGGGGTAAGAAAACGCAGAAGGTCCAGCCAGTGTTACACTTGGCATTAGAATTAGGGGTTCCTCTTGCTGTGTTCAGTGCAAGTCTGTCCTTTGAGGTGTTATGTGGCACAGGGAGCTGAGCTCCCTGTCCCCTCCCTGGAGAAAGATTCCTGCCCTGAGCCCTCCAGTGCAGGAGGAGTGACCTGACTCCTACAAAACCTGTTGCCTCCTGATTTTTGTGCAGAAGTTGGAAGGACACTGGGATCCTCACAGTGCCTCTTTTCTGCCACTGTTTTAGAAAACATGTGCCTATGCAAATATTCCACAGGCAGTTTGGGATCTCTCAGGATGAGTGATGCTCTCTAAAATATGATCATCTTTCTGTATTACCTCACCAACTCATACTGCAGCACGATTTTTAACTCCCTTCAAGTTCTGTATCTAAGAAAATAAGCAGAATACTGAGTAGGGAAAGATATGTTTCATTAACAACAACATTGACACGGCATATATATCTTCTAATTGCTCCTCTAAAGGTGAAATCAATAGCTGTGCTTGCACAAGGGCTGAGACATTTCTAAAAAACCCCACATTCCATTTTTATTCGAGATGAATGTTTGTGAGAATTGGAAAGCTACTGTTTGCATGAGTGATCTGCCTGATTTGCTGCATATTACTCATAAATCTGGGAAGGGGGAAAAAAAAGTTATGTTTAACTCCTCTCTTACGAAAACATGGGCATTAGATTAGCGAAAGAAGGCAAACATAACAGATGAAAGCTATTAGAGCTGGCTTGGGTTCTGCTGATTTCATTCCTTGAATATTTCCAGTCTACCAGCTTAGACAATCCATCTATTTCTGACCTCAACCTTTTTACAGTATTTATTATATTTGGGTGTGGGGGGAGGAAAAAAGAGAATACATTGAAAAACAAATCAAGGGGAGAAGCAAGATATCTGCACACACGTTTGGTAAACAGTGAGCTCGCTCTCATTTGAGGTGACATATTCCAAATTTGTTAAGACAACAAAGCTTTAACAAGGTCAGCCTGAGCCTGTGAAAAGCAGCTCTGAGAAGATTTGGAATCAAACAGGATTTGTTGTTGCAACCTCACAGGGAAGTTCCTTGGAGGTGGCTCATAGGGGAGGAATGAAAACTTGTGATTCTCCAAAGTCTGTGGGTGAAACCAGTAGACAAGAGATCCTGTAGGGCAACACTGCTCAGCTCAGTGTCCTGAAAGGGGAATGGGCTTGAGGGTGCAGGGTGAGGGTGTATTAAACCAGCAGGATGTGCAGTATTTGGCAGAGCTGTGGTTCCTAAACTTCTATTACCCCAAACACAGTAATTTCAAGCGTACCTGTAAAACGGTGCCAAGTTCTGATGGTGAGTGGAAATGCCAACACAAAGGTCAGGGCAATGAAGTCTGTAGTGTAATTAGTTTTCAGGTGAATTTAAAGCTGAGTAGCCATTTCACCTCCTCTCTCCAGAGAAGGCAGGGATGTGGGCTATGAAGCCTGGATAAAAATAAGGTGGTGTCTGGTTACAGACTCCTGGTCTGTACAGGCAGTGCAGGAGCAGCTTCAGCTCTGCTGACCCAGCTGCATCAGAGGTGACCTCTGTCAGGCCCACGCTGTCAATTGTTCATTTTGTGTGTTTCTGTTGCCTGAAACCTCTCATTTCAGCACTTGCATAAATACTGTTACTGCTTTCCAAGACCTTGGGGCTTCTATTTCTGTAGATGTGATTGCTGATAAATGTCAGTGTTTCTTGCGTCGTGCAAACGCTCCAGCACGTTGTGTTCCAGCTTTTCAACGGCAAGGTCGGGACAAGATGACAAAAGGAATATGTTCAGTAATGCCATTAAGTGAAAGCTGGAGTTGCAATGAACAGGGGAACAGCAATTGCTGATCCAGGAGATGGAGAGGCAAAGAGTTACTGGTGTTTCCACGTGTTTGTGAGGCAGGAATATCACATCTTGAGGGTTTTTTTTGTGATAGGTCTGTGTTTCCCCATCTCCTGCCGTGACACAGAGCAGGATGTCTCATCCCCTGATGAGAAATCAAGTGAAGCTGTGGTTACTTTTTCCAGCCATCCAGTTCAGGTGTCACCACCCTGATCCTTTGGCACCAGCTCTGGCTCAGGCATCTGGTGACAGAAACTTTTAGCACAGGTCTGAGATAAAAGGACCAGATTGCTGCAATTCCTTCATCTCTGGGGAAGCTGATGATGGAGGAGATTGGGAGGGAGTGTGTCCTGCTCAGAGAAGGCACAGCAGACAGGACATATTTGTGCTGCAAAATGACTGCTGCCAGTCCAAGAATTAAATCAGTGGTGTTGGTGCTGTTTTCATACACATTTCTGCACGTGTTGCAAATTCAGAGCGGACTCTCCTTGCTGTTGGTGGGGAAATACTGTCCCTCTAACAGCCCCCTTGTGCCTCAGCCACTGCTGAGCCCCTTCAGCCACCGTCAGTTGAGACCTTTGCTCTTCCTTTAACCACATCTGCCAAATTAAATTCCTTGCACTGACACTGTGGCTTTCAAAAGCTCCGAATCAATTCTTCAATCACTCCACATTCTTAGCCGTGATTAAAAACATGTGTCCTCTAATTAAGCTAACGAGAAATTGTTAATTGGCACAAAGCCCCCCTCTGAGTGTGCTCGTTAATGTCACCATTTTGACAGGAGTAGGAATATAAATGAAGGGCAGACGGTCTTGCCAGGATTTGGGATTGGATTTGGGGTGAAGGCTTTGTGAGGGCAGTGGCAGCTGTCGGTCTGAGGGCAGGAGGTGGTGGGACAGGGCTGGCAGGGGATGCTGAGCTGCTGGTGATCTTTTCTGGTGCTTCCTTGTCAAAAACTCTGCTCTGAATCCTGAAGGGAGATGAAAGAGTTAGGGATCGGGTCCCCATTGTTCCAGCTTCACTTAATCTTAGAAATGAGAGAAAGGCAGAGCCAAGAGCTGCTCGTGCTCCGAGAAGCACCCACTTGGCTTTTCCTAGGGAAAAGGTTAAGTTTTACTTTATTATCACTTGTGTTGGAGGCAGACTCAAAAGATTTCTGTGCAGATCAAACCCCTGTCATGGCAACAGCTCTGCACACGCCTGGGGACTGACATTCCCTTGAGGAAGAGCCTGCAGTCGGTGAGCTCCCTGAAAGTTCGGGAGACGCTTTTCTTCACCGGTGTTTTTCCCAGAAAAGAGTGGGCCTTGTCACCAGAGTCTGCAAACCCTGTGCTAAATTAGATTTTTTTTTTTTTTGACATAAACACAGCTTTTGAACGTGGCAAGTTTAAAATATTCCCTGTCTCTCTCTGGTGTGGAGTTTCAGAGTCCCGCTGGGAACGCTGTTCTGGAGGATAACGGCAAAGCTGCTGCCAGGACGCACCGTGGCTTGGGCAGAGCAAGGCTGCAAAGGGCTCTGAGGGGCTGGAGACACACCAGAGAGGCCAAAACAAAGCCAAAAAGGGCCGCTGCAACACTCTGAGAGGCAGCCACAGGTTGTCCTGGGGGGTCAGTCAGGTTTTAGGGCAGGGATCCAGGAGGGAGAGTTGCCACCACGTGCGGGGCAGGGCTGAATTCCCTCGGTGGGGAAGGCAGGAAGGTGCTGGTCTGGTGGCTTGTTTGCTTTTCCTTTCTTCAGCTGTTTTTGTTATGCACAAAGTCTCAGCACACGTGCTCCAGGAAGGCACGAGGTGGGAGAGGCATCAGGAATGAACCCACTGGTGTCAGTTACAGGCTGTGGCAGCAGAGAAACCCCGCGGGGGGGTCAGAGCCCCTTCCTCCCTCTTGCTTCCCACGGAAGCAGGATCAGTGCACAGCTGGCAGGTGGTTCTCAGCAATGCACCACCCCAGGCAAGGCCTGAAGCCCCTTTCCCCTGATTCTCGGAGCCCAGAGGGACAGACAAAGAGTTAATGGTGCTGTCTGGATGCAGAACTCGCTCAGCTCGGTGGATGGAGGAATCCCAGTCCTGGCACGGCACTCGTGCCATCTGCAGCCGCGCCAGTGATATTTCCCTTCATCATTTTTCTTCCCTGCATGTTCATTTGAGGTATTCCTGTTCCAAGCTCGTGCTCTGCCCAATGCAGTACCCAGGCTGTAGCAGCAGTAGTTGCCTCTGCTAAATGAATGTTTGCTAATAATGCCTTTCCGTCTGGATGCTCATCATATCCGTGAAGCGGATTTGTCATTCCTTCCATCCCATTTCCATCCTAACATAAATAACAGACAGATTGGAGCCCACACTGTCCTGCAAATTGGCAGTTGCTATTTTGACCACACTGCCTTTTATTGAGGGATAATAAAATATGCTCTTTTAAGATCCTACCCTGTGGTGGGTAAAGCCCGAACAGCGTGGCAGCGGCTGTGGGATTTCAGCACCCCACATCTCCGGCCTGGGTCTGCTCTGCCAGGCTGCAGGAGGAGATGAAACAGCATGAAAGCACGTTGCTTTTATCAGCTGCTTGTATCCTGGTACTTCAGGTTGAAGCCTTCCTATGAAAATCTATCACTCTCATGCCAGATGCAATCACCCGTTTCTTCCCGTGCCTGGATGCACAGCCTTCAAAAGTCCAGACTTGCCATACTCTCAGACCTGTTGGTGGCTGCAAAGGTTTCATTTTAATTATTCCTGCCCAGCTGAGCAGGGCACAAATCCTGAGGTGCTGAAAGGAGAGTGGTTTGAGCAAACATGGCCGTAGTGCTTGTGAGCTACTCCTGTATTTAGTGTTTATGCTCTTATTCTAAGTATATGAAATATTGCACGTGCCATGACATGGGAAAGGCTGTAATCCATGTGTTTTTCAGTGTACCTGATTCCCAGGGTCACATGGGTGTGTCTGAGCTTGGGAGATGAAATGCCTCAACCAGGGGCCATTAAAGGTTATTTTCTGGGGTTTCATTTCTTCACTCTTGTGCCCAGTACCTGCAGATCACTTGGCTTTAAAATTTTTAGGGTCAGAACTCCAGCTTTGCCTCCTGGTTCTTGCTGTGGGCACTGCAGGTCACTTCCAACCCGAGGAAGTTGAACGTGGGAGGTGTTCGCTGCAGCGACGCGAGGAGGGAACGGGGCTGTGAAACCAAGTCATGTCTGAGAGCTCCACTGAACGCTGAGCCCTGCAGGCACTGGGAAATAGTGTTTGAGATGGTTTTAATATATTATCTAAACTACAGCTCTGAGCAGCGCTGATCTGAGAGCCCACATCCTTGTTCCACCTGCTGGCTGCACCCAGCTGGAAACGTATCTCAAACCCCGCGCCGCTGACAGACTTGTCAGAAAATCTAGTCTGTTCTGTCTGGGTTGATAAGGATGCCACTCCATGGATCACTCGAGGAGAGGTGTCTCAGAGACAGAGAAAAACTCATATTTCTGTTCACTGAGGTGTTGCTGACACAATTTAGCATGTGGTATCCAGCTCGTTTGGAATTCAGTGCCGACTTCATCCGCATCATAAAGTGAATCCTGTTTTACAATTCCCTTGAACATTCTCTAAATGATGGCATCTGCAAACAAGCAGCCCAGTTTATACGCTGCAATTGTGCTCCTGAAATTATTTCTTAGCTGTATCATCCAGGATATCAGGCAGGCACACCTGAGCAGAGGGGCTGCAGTGCTTGGGAGCTGGAAAGGAAAGCAGTTTAATGTGAGGCTGCTCCTGGTTTGAGCCAAGCCCAAGGTGGATGTGCAGCTCATCCCTGACCTCCCTCACTTCTGAACTCCCAAGCCTTTGGATACAGGCAATCCTTATAAATAAAATGGAAGGGAACTTTGGCCCTGGGAAAAAAAATAAATCCTGAATTGAGTCAGGATTTGGGCATGTGTGTGTTTTCCAAGGAATATCTGCTTGTAAAATAATCTAACTTTTCTTAGAAATAAATCAGTTAAAATGGAACATAGATCTCGACTAGAATTCCTGTTTTTTAAACAAATAAACCAAACATAAATGATTATGTATTGCTGGGAATGGGAATTCAAAGTAGGTTCTTCCACAGCTCAAAGAGTCTCTGTTTTTTTGGTGATAGAACCTTTGTGGGCTTATTTATTATTTTATTTTTTCCCCCATGATGGGTTTTGTGACATTTCGGGCCACTCTGATGCAGAATGGGGAAACTGGTGTCTTATTTCCTAAATACACAGGAAAACACTTTGTGCCCAGCTCCTCTCAGGAGAGCTGTCCCAGGGATCACCTGTGGAAACCTCACTGTTCCTTAGGGTTTTTCCATGGGATCAGAATCCCATAACGGTTTGGATTGGAAGGAGCCTTAAATCTCATCTTGTGCCACCCCCTGCCATGGGCAGGGACACTTTCCACTGCTCTCATTGGGGATTTAAATTGCTCTGGCCTGTGGAAGTCTGATTTTTCAACTTGGGTGCCTCTCCTAGCACTGATCTCTGCCTAATTATCTTATATCCAGGGCTGCCTTTTCCCTGGTGTGGGAGCTTGGCCCAAAAAGCAGCTGCAGACACACACATGGAGATTTCCAGCACGGCCCCTTTGTCGGTCAGTTCAGAACTCCCCACATTTTAGTAATTCAGAGACAAAGGGGTTTTGGGGGTGACACGACCTCAGTCACAAGAGCACAGGCAGCAGCTGGGCAGGGAGTGCTGCCCTGGGCTGGAATAAGTGACAGAAAACTGCAGCTGAAGGCTGGACCCCTTGGTACAGGTGTTACATATCCCCCAGAATGAATTCTTCAGGAGTTGTTTGCTTTCCTGGGCTTGCAGCTCAGGCAAGGGATGTGAAAAAGCAGCCTTTATACGGAGATAAAGCGAAACGCTTTCATGCTAATAGTTTGTTTTAAAATTAGTTTTACATCTCATCCATTATGAAACGTGGAGGTAACGCTCGGGCTGCCTCTGAGATCCAGGCAGGCAGGGTGTGCCACAACAAAGCCCTGCTTTCCATAATTTTCAATCAGAGTGTGAGAGTTGCTTATTTTCTGCTTTCAAGCCTTCCAGGATGCCGAGAGCCCTGACAGAGCACGGCACAGCAGCACAAAGGGAGGCTGGAGTTAGCTGGGGAGACTTTTCCCCCTGCTTCCCATGGAAAAATGGCATCAAATATTTGCTGGGAGGAGTCCCAGCAAGCCTAAAAACACCCCCAGCAGAATAACAGGGACTTTGTAGCAAAAGTCCTTTTATAAACAGCACCTGATCATGATTCAATAAAGGTGGAGACACAGAAAAAAACAGCAGGAGTTAAGTGAGATTTTACTGTTGTAAAAGCGTGAATTTGTGATTGATATATCGATTATTTTGCTCATTTATTCATGTGATGGACAAGCAGGAGGCAGATGCCCCTTTTTTAGGGAATATAAAGCCCTGTCAGCTCCCAGCACCAGCAGCTGGGAACCCAGTGAGGAAGTTTGAAAGACAAACTGGTGTGATTCATTCTTCTGTGACCAATGGATTGCATGCAATTATTCCAAAATTATATCTGCGTTTTCATCTACTTTCTTTGAAAACAAATGGAACTCAAAAAAAAGAGAGAAGAGGCAGCTCATTGAATGATTCTGAAGTGAGAAAAGTGTCTCTTGTTGCTGCAGCTCATCCCTGATTGCACATTTGTTCTGTTCTGAGGAATTTGGGAAGATTGGGACGAACATGTCTCATCCCTGGAAGTGTCCAAGACCAGCTTGGATGGGGCTTGGAGCAACGTGGGCTTGTGGAAAGTGTCCCTGCCCGTGGCAGAGGGGGTGGAATGGGATGAGCTTTAAGGTCTCTTCCAACCCAAACCCTTCTGGGATTCTATAAAATTCTTCTATGAAGACTTTGATCAATTCTTTTGAAGTCTTAGTGCTTAAAGCACCCCTCAGTAAATAATAAATCATGTAATTAGTGATTAGTTTTTGTATCACAGAGATAACTTCAGTGCAAGCCTGAAAGTAATCTTAAGAGCTGAAAATTCAGGGGGGAAAGAACATCATCACTCTCTGTGACAAAAACTAGTGCCATAATGGGCTTCAAAGACTGCTGGGCTTTGTCTTCAGCTCAGTGATTTTGGTGAATAACTGGAGTAAATTTCAGTAAATGTTTAGTTATTTAGTATTGGAAATGAAAGTAAAACCAGACAAAATAAAAAAGCAAAGCAAACAAACACAACCAACAAAAAAAAAATACCCAACAGGAGATCTCAGTAATTGTATTTTGCCTTTGGACATCTAAAGGAACACAGAATGCACAGTGTGTGGATATAAAACACCCCCTGAATAACTCTGGGCTCCCTCATGTTTTCTGCTCCTTTGAGAAAGGTGGTCTGAGGCAACAGAGGAGAGAAACTCAACCTTATATTTACAGGAGCACTAAGGCACTGCTGAAAATCTTCTGTCAGGCTTAGAAATCCCTAGCAGTGTTGCTGCTGACCATTATCTGGGGTTTTTCCCCCAAGAGGAAGCAGATTCCAGCACTTTCCAAGCCATTTTCCATGCCTTGGATATGAACTGCGAGTCCTTCATCTGATCTTGCTGTTTTCCTCTTTGTTCGCTGCTCTTGTGCATCATCAGCAAAACCAGCTGATTTTTCATGGAGACTCGATAGTCCTGGATGATTTGTTTGCAATCCACCTAAACCTTTGTTTTTGCTGTACATCCTGCACTCCTAATCCAAGCATGGGCTGAGCATCCCAAGGATGGTTTTTATGCAAAGTCTCTGTAATGCCAACAGCAGCACTGGCCTGGAGGGATGAGCCAGTTTAGTGAGTCCTGTGTCTGTGCAGGGATTACAAATGAAGAGAGTGCAGGCTGATTCTCATGCAAACTATGAATCTTCTGTGATTAAACACACACACCAAAAAAAAAAAAGGACAAATTAGACATCACTCCACTTTCATCTTCCCTCGTCTGTGCAGACAAACTCCAACCAGATTTATCCTCACAGTTTCAAAACTTCTGCATGGCTCTGTCTTGTGTCTTTGAATGATCAAACAGTTTGGGTTGGAAGGGACCTTAAAACTGATCTCATTCCACTCCCCTGCCATGGGCAGGGACACCTTCCACTGTCACAGGTTGCTCCAAGCCCTGTCCAACCTGGCCTTGGACACTTCCAGGGATGGGGTGTCCACAACCTCTCTGGGCAGCAACTTATCCAACGTATCTTGATCCAAAACACTGAAATGGGACAGGAAAAGCCCAATTTTGTTGTGTGGGAAGCTTCAGCTGCCTTCTAAAAACAACCTTTTTGTGCCACCCTCTCTCCAGGATGCCTGGAGTGTGAGGGATGGCCTTGTTGAGCCAAGGACTGCTTCTCTGAGCATCTCCTCCCATCTGGAGTGGGGAATGCTCACGTTAAAAAATGGTTTTATAATTTATTTCTACTGCTTCCCACCTGTTGCACCTGATTAATGAAGTAGCTACAGGTCCTGATGATATAAATTAAGATGATGAACACACAGCTCCAATGAACAGCACAGGCCATTCTTAATTTCTAAGCTGCCCTCATTTGTTCCCGTGAAGGATGTAGTTTGACTTCTAAGAGTGTTACACACAGAAGAAATGAAAGAATTAATCCCTCCAGCATGAAAAAAAAAAAAGAGTAAATTTGCACATATTTGAAACATCTCATGTCTCATTTCTTGAACAAGTTATTCCAGATAATGTGGTCGGAGCCTCTTCTCCCAGGGATCCCGTAGGTAAACAGCCAGTATTTAATATACTGATCAGAGAGCTTTAGTTAATTGTTTTTCATATTCAATTTGCCAGTGGATACACAGTGGAGTGTCCTCCTCCTGCGCTCCTGGGGCTCAGAAAAATCAAACAGAGGGTGCAGGAACACGCCAGAGCCACAATTTGGGAGGAAAGGGAGTTAAGGGGGATTTCAAGCACGTCTGACGGAGGCTCCTGTAACTTTTATCAAGGTAACTGAAGCAATCCTGCCAATATTCACGTGTGATATTCATTCTGTCATTCTCTAATGACTTCAAACCTTTCTTGAACAGGAAAGCATCTGCCTTTATATATTTACATATATATATATGTATGTATACACTCAGTCTGGAAAATCAAATCTAATTTCCTGGATACTGAAACCATCTATAAAGGTAGATGCAGGTGCTGGGTTTTTTTTTTCCCTCTTATTCCCTTTCATAGTCATGATGCATTTCATGATTTCTTTGCTTTACAGCATCCTTTAAAATGACACATTTTATCAATTCTCAGGGTAGTATTGATGTTTTGCCCTTTTAAACATGTCATTTGATTTTTTGATGTTCCTCTCTTATTCTCTATCTGTTTTCTTGTAACACTTTCATTTGGTGGCAGTTTTTCCTCGAGTCCCCAAAGGTTTATTCCAGGAGTTGCCTTGAGCTTATTTTTTTTTCTCCCCCCTTTGTGTTTTGAAATGTTTGACATGTGACCCAGTTCTCCCCATGTGTGAGTGGAGCAGGAGCTGGTCCTGTTCTCACCCCAGTCTTATTTAAGGATTTCATCATGCAGAGCACATTTTCCTGCCTTCAGGATCCCTGTGGATTCAATCAGGGAACAAATTTTTAAAAGCAAATGAGGAGCAAAACCCACGGCGATATTTCAGATTGTGGACGTGGTTTGTGGGGCTTTGGAGATGTTTCCAAAAGAAAAAAAAGGAAAGAAAAAAAAAGAAAAAGGGGATCCTGGGAGATCAGGAAACTATAAAGAAGCCTGAGTTTCCCTGTTCCTCCTCTGGTTTTCCTGTTCACAGAACACTTTCCAAAAAACCATCATTCATGGGCAGATTTTCAAACGATCCGATTTGTATCTTCCTTTAAAAATTCCGAGCAGGCCTTTGGAAATATTTTCAGAAGTTTTTTTGTAAGTCAGTGAGTGTTTCTTGAGGGAAACACTGATGTGAAGGAGAGGGTTGAAGGAGGGTCATGTGGTGGAAGCTCCTTCCACGGGAACCCTCCAAACGCTGGAGAGGTGCCAGGGCTTCCTGACTGGAGATGGATTGTGTGGTCAGCAAGGCCCTGCCTCAAACATGACAAATTCAGCTCCTTTTAAACCTCTCTTAGCTCAGTTTTGGTGCAATCAGAACAAATCTGATTTTTATTTGATTTCCTTATCAGCTGTGGCTGGTCCAACACCAGCCAAACACTGCAGATTTGGTTTCAAACACCTGAAATTAATGGAAAATTACTCCATGTGTACAAAATGCTTATTTGGGTCCATTCCTCCCATGACATCCCAGTGAGTGTAATAAGTTTGAGCAGAATTTTATTCTTGGATTTGTGACTGCAGCATCCAACTGTTTGCTACTAAATAGCTCCTTTGGAAATAAATTCATAATTATGTTCAGTGTCTGAATATGAAAGCTGTGTGGGGGTGAGAGATTTTCCAGGTTGGCTTAGGCAGCCTAAGCTGATATTTTTCAGTAGTTTTTCTTGCAGTGGAAGAAGATATTTAGATAAGGCCAATATATAACCTCCATATTATCTCAAATAGTGTTTCCAGGTCTGTTCCTATCAAGGATGACTTAAGGGACAAGTGATGTTCAGCTGCATTAACATAGCAGATGGAGTATTATTCCAGCCTGGATGGCAGGAGAACATAGAGCTGCTACCTCCAGACTCAGCAGATGTCAATTTATATTAACAGGCAGCGCCAACACACAATATATTTTATTTTCCTTGTAACCTGTCTCCATTACAAAACATCTGCATACATTACAGCCCATTCCAGATGTTTAAAATTAATGCTGTAGCAAACAGCTCACACTTTGCCTTTCACTGATAATTCTTTTCTCTCTTTTCTTTTTTTTTTTTGTCAGCATAAAAATTAGGTCTGATAAAAACCCCGAAAAAGCTCCTGATGCTTTTCAGCGTGTTTGGGGGGGAGGAAGTCTATTACTCTATCAATTCCAGTCCCACCGCACGCTAAAAGGAGCAATAAGACAAGACTGCTTGTCACATATTTATGAGCTTATGAACCTTGCCTGTCCCTTTTGTTATCCCTTCCCTTGGCAGTGCAGAGAGAGCCTGAACCTTGAATTAATGCAAAAAAGATGAGGAGCTGCTTCCTGGTACATCCGTCCCGGCTGCTTGGCAGTTTGTAAATGTCACCGCTGGAAACAGGGAAAAGGAGTTGTGTAGTTGTAAGGCATCGAGTCTGTCACTGTCACGGGCTTCCCAGGCAATGGCTTGAACTGTAATGAGCAGCAGATAAAGGACATTAAGATTAAAAGAACTTATATTTTTTCCTTATCTTCCCAACAATCCGCCGATGGGTTCGCTCGGGGCGCGGCGTTGAATCCCTGCCACGCGACCAGCTGTAAATCCTGGAGCCCCCTTGGCCTGAAAATGGCCTTTCAAGGTAACAGGCAGGGCCTGAAGAATGGCTGGAAAATGATTCCAGGGAGGCTTTGTGGCGTCTTTCATTTTTCCAGGCTTTATTTTTGTGTCTTATTGGACCTGCTGGAGGCCAAGAGCTCCCTGGTCACTGGTGGGGAGGAATTGTTCACCTAATTATGAAGGACATTTGGGAAGGCAGGGGGAACACTCCTGGATATTCATGTGGAGTCTCAGAATGGTTTGGGTTGGAAGGGGCCTCAAAGCTCATGTCATTCCAACCCTCTGGGCAGGGACACCTTCAGCTAGACTAGAGTGCTCCAACCCCCGTCCAACCTGGCCTTGGACACTGCCTGATATGTGTTTAGATACACACATGTGTATATTTTATTTTGGGGTTGGAACTGGATGATCTTTAAGGTCGCTTCCAACCCAAACCATTCTGGGATTCTTTGATTTATATGTATATATGTATATATATATATATATATATATATATATATATATATGTATTCCTCTATGTGTTTAGCTATATAGTGTCCTATCTCTAATGCCCTGAAGCAGCACAAAGCTGCCACTGGTAAATGAGATGTTCAATCCAGCTGCTCAGGTGTTCTTCATGTCTAAATTTAGTTCTGGTCCAAATGAATTTGGCTTTTCCTGACCTAAGGGAGGAGACTTGTGCCTTCCCCCAGAGACAGACTGGCAGAGCATTCCTGTGCAGGCCAGGAGAAGAAATACATCTTTGTTTAATTTAGTGTGACTTGATTGTTGACTCAATTGCAGGTCAGCAGCATACCCAGAAAAGCCATATAAATCTTCTTCCTCTGCCATGGGAGGGAGAATAGAGATGGACACCAGAGTGTATTATTGTTCATTCTCCTCGGGAATCAATAGGAATCTATATTTTATAAATGGGTCTACTAAACACAAGAGAAAATTCATGAAGTGGAGATAGAGGGAGGAAGAGAATGAAAAGGCAGCTAATTCCTTTCAAACAACTGATGATTATCAGCATCCTTGAGACATAAGACCATTGAAGGCCCATACAAGAGAAGACAAGGCTTCTGCATTTATTTTCCAGGATGATTGCATTAGTTATGCAGAGAATCAGGCCTGATCCTGTTATTTCTGGAGCACCCTCAGCTCTAAATGGCTCTTATCACCTCCAGGTACAAAGCCTGTTTCTTGTTCAGCCCCTATTAATAGTCAGGGGAGTCTTCAGCGACTTCAGTGAGAACTTGATCAGGTCTGTGATGTTAATAAGCAATTAAATGTGGCATAAATAGGTGCACAGAAAGAGGAGCGTGGCATAGAAAAAAAAACCCCCAAACACTTCAGGGAAGGGGATGGTTTGCAGGTAATTTTGATGGGAGTAAGATTGAGTGGGATTTGGAAGGAACAGGTGAATTTTAGGGCTGAAGTGAAGCTGACAGGGAAGGGGGGGTAGGAAATGCACAGATTTATGGAAGAAAAAGAGTGATGATGAAAAAGAAGCAGAGGAATAAAAGGTGAAGAGGAGGGAAATGGCAAGTTGAAACAAAAATCAAATCAGGCAACGAATCAAGCTCAGAGTAAAGTGGAAACCCATCAGAAACAACATTTACTGATGTAGCTCCTGCCCTGTGTGGAGGCAGGGATCTGTTTTACTTACTGAGACTCAAAACACACTTCCCTACATTCTTGGAGGGTTTTTCCTCTTCTCTGCTGCTGCAATCTTTCTTCTGCCACCCTCTAAGAGTGCTGGGGGACTCCCTCTATTCCACAGAGATGCCTCCAAAAAGTTGTGTGGAGCCTCCTTTCCTTCCTCCCTTCCCCAGGGGAGCCACACTCAGCCAAATCTCTCCCTCCATCGCTCACACCCCTCCCATTTCTTGAGGGGGATAAAAAGAAATAATAGAATCATTGTGCATAAAACTCTAGCTCAATTTCCATAAAAAATAGAATTAGTGAACGATGGAAATGAGAAATATTAGCCCCTAACACCACATGCTTCATCAAAACCCCCGCCCTGCAATATGACAGCAGACATCAGTAATTGCCAAAACAGCAGCTTTCTTTATGGATGTGGGGGAGAGAAATGCACCACTACAAATTCCAATTATGGATAAACTGTCTGACTTAAGGAAGAGCTGCTGCCTTCCATTTTCAGTGGCAGAAAGTCCATAAGGTTCATAATCTTATCACAGAATCACAGAATGGTTTGGGTTGGAAGGGATCTTAAAGATCATCTCATTCCACCCCCTGCCCTGGGCAGGGACACCTTCCACCAGCCCAGGTTGCTCCAAGCCCTGTCCAACCTGGCC
>JAWWES010000076.1:4998392-5027135 GCA_035583135.1 Lophotriccus pileatus | reverse complement strand
TCTGAGGAGGATTTGAGTGACCACCTTCCCTCTCCTCCAGGTGAATTTGTTACTGAGGCAGGAAAGCCAGAGGCAACCTGATTTTAGTGATTAACTTAGTTCCTAAGTGTTGATGGCTACCTCAACATGCTTCCAGAGCTGGAATACAGCACATCCACGATCCCTTACTGCCTGCTTTTGGCAATGACTCCTTTATCTTCCCTGTGGCAATCATGGCCCAAAGTCTAAACCTGGTTTTCAGTTGTTCCTGCGTTGCTGCTCTCGTTTCTCTGGGATGCCAAGCCCTGCTGCTGTTGGGATCAGCCCAAGCCCAAGCTTTTTTTTTTTGTGGTAGCTCTGGGCAGGGCCAGCAGGGCTGGGACACATCCAGGTGTGTCCCAGCCCCGTTTTACCTCAGGAGCTGGAAGCCAGGAACATTTCCTTGGACACTGGTTGACAGACTTCAGTAAAAACACTTCATTTTAAACAAGTCAGAATAAGAGAAGGTGACAGGAAGGGATAATTACCTTGTCTGCACCAGGTCTCTGGGCAGACACAGTGACATTTCAGAAATCCAAATGGCTTTGTTGTGTTATGATTGGGAAAAGAATGGAGGGCAGAGCCCCTGACATTACAGGCTGCCAACAATTCCTCAGGGAAGGCAGGCAGAGAGCGTTTTTCCGATGGACACGGTACCCTCTGTCCCTGCAGGAATGAGCTACCTGGAGTAAACACTCTGCTTTTGGAGTGTGGTTTAATCACTGGAAGTGGGAAAGAACTGGAAACCAGAACTAGCTGGTTTTAATTTGGAGCTTGCACAGGTTTCTCTGGAATTTTCTTCCCCGTGTGAATATAAAATTATGTTGATGAACACTCGTCAATGGGTTTGCAACGCTCTGCTTTGGGGGGGGGTGTGGATGTTTACCTGGGTTATCTGAACATCTAATCAGGTAAATGCTTGTCCAGAGCCTGATTTACAGGTCCAAATGCATGTGCTGCACATGGGATTGTGATAACAGAGAGCTCAGGGCAGAGGCTGCAAAATGTGTGTGTGCAAATACCTAAACTTATCTCCTAGAATTATGGAATGGGTTGGGTTGGAACGGACCTTAAAGACTATCTTATTCCACCCCCCTGCCGTGGGCAGGGACACCTTTCACTGTCCCATCTTGCTCCAAGCCCCATCCAACCTCTTTTCTGTTTTCATCCTTGTAAATGAGGTTAAAATTACGTGTTTATTTTAAGTAAAGGTTATGTGACTACAGATTGATTTTAATATTCAAACAGAGCTTTGAGACCTTCCAGAACAAAACTGTTTAGGAGCAAAGCTGTGCCCTCAGCAGTTTTTCCCCTCTCCCTGTCTCCTGTTGAAGGCTGTAAGTTTTCCTTCCCCCTCTCTGGTGAGACTGCCCCAGGAATCAAGTGCTCAGGTTGAATTTATAAGCTGCAGCACAAAAAGGTCCAAAGGAAATATGCCCCTTTAATAAATGAACAGAAAACCTGCACAGTTTTCTGGTACCTTTGTAGCACAGCTCCCTTGTTTTCCCATCTTGTGCTTTAATGAATATATCCATGACCTGCTTCACTTCTTCCTTGGAAAGGCTGGTGACAAAAAGCCCCTTATCCTCCCTCCCAGGCCATGCCTATCCAGATCCATAATTTTATCAGCAACCAGCTGCTTGGCACAAGCTTTGCCAACTCAGCAACTCTGTCTACTCTTCCCTTGAGGAAATGTTCACCTTATCACCAAAGAGAGACAGGGGGGAAAAAACTCCATCTGCTACAGCTCAGAGCAAGAAGCTCCATAATTGTGTGGGTACACAGGCTGCATATCAAATTTTTTTGTCTTAGGAAGCACTTAGGGAGTGTTCATTCTCCTTTTATTGTTGTTCTCTCCCGTGCAAGTGACTGTATTTCATCTCCTCTGGGATACAGAGCGAGGATTTCTGAGCAAATCTGTGGCTTGATGATGCCAGGGGGGTGTTTAGAACCACAAATGGAGCCTGGAAAGTCTGTGTGCTGGTCCCAGGTCTTAGGGGAGACCTTCTGACTCTTTATAGCTCCTTGAATGGAGGTTGGAGGAAGGTGGGGTCAGGCTCTGCTCCCAGGGAACAGGGACAGGAGAGGGAAAGGCCTCAGCTGTGCCAGGGGAGGGTCAGGCTGGACATCAGGAGGAATTTCTCCATGGAAAGGGTGCTCAGGCATTGGCAGGGGCTGCCCAGGGAGGTTTGGAGTGCCCAGCCCTGGAGGTGTCCAAGGAAGGGCTGGAGGTGGCACTCAGTGCTCTGAGCTGGGGGACAGGGTGGGGATGGGGCACAGGGTGGATTTGGTGATCTTGGAAATATTTTCCAGCCTCAGGGATTCTGGAGTTCTGAGGTGTGGGCTGGCCCTACACAGACAGCTGAGGGCACATGTCACTGTGTCCCTGGGATGTCTGAGCACTGAGCTCAGTGTTTATCAGAACCAAAACTTAATTTCAGTGAGACAACTCTCAGGTACAAAGTTGTCCCAGAGCTTATGTGTTTTTCTGACTAAGATCCACTGAATAGTGGATGTGAAAAGAAGTAATTTCTTGGAATCCTTTTTATATTGACCAAGTTTTTCAAAGTGTTGCTTTACAGAAGGACCTTAAAAGAGAATATTATCAAATAACTATTGTATTAAGTATCATTGCCTGTCTCTTGATGGCAACATCTTTCTCAGGGGGGGTTTGGACGTGAACCTTTCAACTGCAGGGCTTTTTGGATTTAAAGTCTTTCTCAGTTAACAGACTGTCCCCCACACCAGAGCTGCCTTTGCTGCTGCCCACCTTTGCTGTCTGCTCAGGGAAAGGCAACGCCAGCCTGACCTGGGAGGGCAAAACATTCCCTGTGGGCAATGATTCTTTCATTAATCCATTTTTTTAGTACTATCTACAGTCAGTTCTGGAATCTCAAGCAGGAATTCCATGGGGTCTTGGTTTGGGTACAGCCTCTTTGCAGCGGTTAAAGGACAGATGTGATTTCCGAGGGTTCGGTGTCATCTGTCTGCTTTCAGAACAAGCCACTCTCAGGTGATTAGGCCAAGCCACTCATTAGTCTGGGTCAACACATCCCTGAGGTGCCTTGAGGGTCTCCCCCTGCCTCTGGAGCACGGGGGGTGCTGCTGGAACACGGGGGATGCTGAGGACGCCGCATCCCCGGGGACTGGCACTGCCGTTGTCGGGAGGTGTGAGGAATATTCCACGGCTTGAAAACCGTGCCTGGCGGTGACAGGCTGCTGGAGATCAATCTGATTAGCTTATCAAAGGGAAGATTAGAAAGCAACCTGATCGTGCTGTTTAAATATGTTCACAGGGAGAAAGCGCGAGGTACAAAGTATTTTTTAATCTAGCGGGGGAAGGTGTGACAGGAGCTGATGCCTGGAAGATTTAAAGAAATTATTCAAATGGTTAATCAGAGAAAAAAATGCAGCAGCTTTGAGTGAATCTTAGGGCATCACAGTGAGAAAAAAAAAAGATTCCTCCTCCATGTGGTTGACAAAGAGTAAATTTCGCAGGAGTTCCTTGTAAAAAGGGTTTGGGCCAAACGTCTTTTGCCTCTCCACTGCTGGCTTCAGTTCTTTTGGTGCATTCAGACCTCAAAATTGAATAGCAAGTGGTTCTGCTTTATTTGTTTTTATTGCTGCCAAAAGGAAAAAAAAAAAGAAAAGTCAGGGTAAACAGTGGGATGTTTGCAACCTTCTTACATCAGGCAGATCGAATAAACTGGCTGGCAGCTGATCGTTTTCCTTCGGATCAGTCACCGCATTTGTATTTATTTGATTTTACAGATGCAGAGTGCCGGGACTTTTCGTTTTGTCTGCGGTTGTTTTGGCGATCAGGGGTTTCTGGTGAGGGAAGCGGGAACCCGAACAGCGCTACCTGCGCTCAGCAGCGGCCGCGGGGCTGGCGGAGCGCTGATCCTTGGGATAACGGGATAACGGGATAACGGGATGAACGAGCCGCGCTGCCAGGGAAGGCAGAGTCATTGGTTAGAAACAACGCCCAGCCTGACCCCCTCTGCCTCCTGATGCCGAGAAACATCCCAGCACGGGAGGCGGGAGAGCCGAGGTGAGGATGGGAGCGGCAGGAGCAGGACTGGCACCCCCGGGGATGCCGATGGATGGCAGGGAGGGGATGAGGAGCCGCCCGGGCTGTGCTTCGCTTCACTTTCCAAGACTCCATCTTGTGCCCACTGACGGCAAAAGCAAGTTCTCTGTTAACTTGAGCTCTACCTCCCATCCAGGCATGCAGGCTTGGATGCTTTTTATCTCTCCCAGGCCTTGAATTTGCTAAACAATGCAAAAAGAGCGAAGTGAAGTGCCTGCAGCCTCCTGCCTCTCTGAATAAGTGTGGCGCAGCCACGGTGTCTCCTGCAGTTACATCTTTTTATTCCCTCCTTTTTTATTTTTTTATTTTTTTTTATTTCCCTTTCAGTGTTATTGGCTTTCAGAGAACATGAGAGAGAAAATAGGGCAGACAGCACACACACCGTTATCCTGGAATATCGATGATTAGTCTGGCGCCATCTCAGGGAGTTGTACTTCCAAAAAAATAAAAACCAAACCCCACACTTTTCTTCCCCGGTTTTCTTCGAAGACAAAATAAGTTGGAGCAGTGTGACATCTCTGATCAGAGGGAGGAGTGAAAAAGAAATAGTTGGTGGTTGTTTTTTTGTTTTTTTCTCTTTTCCCTTCGTGCTTCACAAACGCAAACAGGTTGTGGTTATTCCCTTTATGCAAGGGCAGAACTTAATTGCAGGAGAGCTCATTAATTATGGATGACGCGCACAGTTTGGTTGCCAAAAAATAATATTTTTGGATATTGTTCACCAGAACATCACTTTAACCTCCTGTCACCATTATCTTGCACATTGTGGGGTTTTAATGAACATATGGCACCACATTAGCTAATGCAAGGCCCTGCTTTCCCAGCCTGAGTTATTTTTTTTTCCCACTCCCTGCAGCAGGTATTCTGTAAATATTTAAATGTATGGAAGAGAACCTGGAGCTGCTCCTCCTCTGCATTCTTATGCAAGTGAGTTCTGTCTGTCTGGGAATATAAAATGCTGCACAGACCTGGCTGAAGGGACCAGTGCTGACCCTGCTGGAGAAGTCTGGCCTTCAATTAAATCACTCTGCAACTTCTAATGTGTCCTCAGCTAATTTCCAAGTCTCAGCAAGCAGAGAATCTGTTGATCTCTTGCAATGTCTTCAGACATCACACTGTAATATGAGTGTCTTCAAAGGATTTGACTTCTTTTTTTTCCCCCTGCCATAACACATTGTTTTAAAGCTGATCTCATAATTGTATTGATTCATTTTTTTTTGGTTCTCTGCGTCAAAGCACTTCTTTAATCAAAAGTAAATTATGTAAAGGCCATTAGGGTCAGCCCAGCCAGCAAAATGAAAACTGCAATACATCATTTATTTGTAAATGTCAGTGAAATCTGCAGATCAATATCCTTCCCCATGTGGTTGGTATTTATTATTTTATATAAATCCTGAGGCAGCTGCTGGGTTGGGGTGGCCCAGCAGGGCAGAGTGGGGCAGGGTCAGCTCAGAGGTCGAGTTGGGGGGACCTGTCCCTGCTCCCTGGACCAGCCACACTTGCCATGGCAGTGGCAGATCTGCTCTCCTACGTTTGTGTCCCTCTGCCCGTTCCAAGGATTCCCTTGGAGAAGGGCTGAGCACTCAGCTCTGGGTGGCATTTTATTTGGTTGATTTTCATCTGTGTTCAGGTGGCTGCCACATCTTGATTTTCCAGATCACCGCCGCCTTTCCCACCTCCTGTCCCACGATCCCGACCCCGGACACCAACATCTCCTGTGAAATGTGGGCTGGGAAAGGCTGAGCCAACTTCAGGCTTCTTAAACTCCATCTAGTGGCAAAAAACTTGTTGTTTTGTGATGGTGGGAAACCTGGTGGGTCTGGATTGGAGCTGATGTCCCCCAGAGGTGGGCTCAGCTCCTTCAGTGTCAACTGGAAGCTTGACCTGATTACCCCTGAGTGCATCCAGAAACCAGGAGGAGTTGTTCTCCCAAGGGTTAAACCTGCTGTGCTGCTGTTCTGCCTGATAACAAAGGTGTTGGGTGGTGGCATAAAGCAATTGTGGTGTAATAAAGCAATCCTGCTGCAGCTGCCTCGGGGGAATTCTGGCTGGTCGGTGAAACAGAAGCTTCTGTGGGTGTCAGAAGTATCTGTCCATCTTTTTATAGACTTCTATTGGCCCACGGGGGTCACTGTGCTATCTGAGCACTGTAAAAGGAAATGAAGGAGGATATAACACCAGATAGGATCTGAGAGCTGCTTTGGCTCTTAAATATTCAAAAGAATTGCATGAGGGATGGAATTAAAATGGAGAGATTTTGCTGATGCTCTGTGGAAAAGGTGTTTATAAGAAATAACAATGGGCTATTCCTGCCTGTGGAGGTGGTTGTTGGAGGTGAGGCCACATGGGAAGGGGGGTCCTGCTCAGGCCTTGGGGTCCTGCACCCCACAGCTCCCTGTCTGCACCCAGTTCTGAGCCCAGGGGGGCAGGAAAAGGGGCTGGGTGGAAAACTGCTGGTTCCCTGTGGGTCAGATGGTGTGAGGGTTTTCTTTTGGGTGAGCCTGACGTGAGCTCTCTGCCCCTGCAGTGGCCTGGGCACTCTGTGCTAAGCCCCATCCCTTCAGGTGGCTGATGTGTGTAAGGGACAAGAGGGTTTTTTATATTTTGGACCCACCTCAGATGCCAACCCAAGACTTGTGTGTATTGGCCAGCAGAGAAAGGGGAATACTGGACTGAAGGACTGATTTCAGTGCCCAGGGTCTCATTTTAACCCTTTCCAGTGCTTGGGTCCAGACCTGGAGGTGTCCAAGCCTCGCACGAGATCTCAGCGTGGAAAAGCACAGACAGTGTTGGGATGACATTGGTCAAAGAGCGAGGGAGGTCACCAGGAAAACAACTTCCCACTCTGGGACCTTCCCTTCCAGGCAAGAAATACTTCCAAAAAGTAACTCCTGGGGGCAGGGAGTGGTGTGTCCAATCCTTCACCGTCAAGTGTTTCCTGAAATCCAACTGCTCCAGCCATGGTGGCTCCCGGTATTCCTGAAATCCCCTATCAGAATGATTTCCAATCATGGGTGGGTATTTTGAGGAAAAAAAAAAAGCAACCTTGCATTATATTTAGGAAATCATGGTGCATTTTTCTCTTAATCAACTTTACAATCAGCAGATTTAGCTGAGTGTGACAGCCACGAACCTCAGTGTCAACCCTGCACTTCTGGGGTAAGAAAGTCTTGTGTGTTCATAAAAAAAACATCTGCAAGGCTGTTGTCCATCCTACTGAAACAGAAAAAGAGGAAGGAAAGAGGGTTAAAACTCTAAAACTGTGATTCCACTTAGGATAAACCATCAAGAGCTTCTATGAAGTTATCATTAAAAAAAAATAAAATAAAGATTTGAGAACAGCTTGGCCTGGAACAATATTTCAGGCATGGCTAGCTGTTAAAAATAAGCTAATTCAGAAGAGCCACATTTAAATAAATATAATGCAAAGACATAATGGCACAGATAATAGTTTTGAATGGGGAATTCTAATGACTTCGAGGGCATTTTACAGGGCAATTAATACACACGAAAATGCTGCTCTATTCAACTGCTGGAAAGAAAGGAAAATAAAATAAAATAAAGCAGGCAGCAAGAGAAAGGGAGATGGTTGTGACTGGTAAAAATAGGGTTTGATTTTCTTTTCAATAGGATCACTGCTTACAAACATAATAAAAAGAAAAATAAGCATGTCAGGTTCTATAATGTGGTTTGTGAAATCCCGAATGATTAGTTTCTAAAGAGGGGCAATTAGGAGCCTTTTGCATATGCATGTGACTTCTGTGCAACGGGGCTTTCTCTGCTCCCTTCTTCTCTCCCTCTTCATCAACAGGCTAAAAATACATTTCCCCCATTAAACCTCCGGCATCATCCCGCTGGATTCGGGAAGGGGGATTGCGGGCTCCGGGAAGGGATGGGGAGGGTTTAGGAGGCGTCGCTGTGGAGGGGAACAGAAGCTCTTTTTTGGGGGGTCAGAGTGATCCCCGGGCCCGGAGGGAGGGTCTTTCACAGGGCTGGGGGTTTGCTGGGGCTTTGCTGCCAGATGGGAGCCGGGAGCTGCCAGGGAGAGGCTGTTTCTAAAAATGCGAGCTCCTCGTGAGCGAAGCTCTGGGGGAAATCCCAGCGCTTATTCATCGGGAGCGGGAGCCTTCTCCTCACCACAGAGCTCTCGGGCTCGGGTCCTTCCCCCTGGCAGGGGTGGGAGCAGGTCAGCAGCTTTAGGGTTTAATTGATATTGTAGTGTTCCGCCAGAGGTTGGACTCGATAACCTTGGAGGTCTTTTCCAACACTAACAGTTCTATAATTCTAAGTGCTGCTCCCCAAAAAAGGCTCCCCAATTAATCTTTTGCTTCGAAATCCACCTTTTTCCCAGATTTTCTAGCACCTGTTTTCCCGATGTGTCTCCACGCATCAGAGGAGGGAAGGGTGTCCTGTCCCCTCCAGGTCGCCCCATCACGAGCTGCTAAACTTGCAGCAGGGATGGCTGGGGACAAGTTCACGGCTCCCTGAGGGAAGTGCAAGGGCTGATTCAGGCTCACAGTGGTCCCTGTGGACCTTGCAGTCCATAAACCTCCCCCCCAAGTCCATCTGCACCAGGAGTGAGCTGCCCCTGTCCTTGAAAAAGAGCCTGTCCAGATCTTTAGCTGCCTTTTTTTTTTTTTTAAATGTATAAATAAATATTACATATGCTAACAGATGGTTCATTAGCCAGTTGTTATGGCAATCAGCATTTCAGCCAATTAAAATCCTTTTTCCTAGCTTTAAAAATGTCAGTGATGGGGACATTGAAATGCCCAGAGAACAAACAGCCCCTCTGTAGCACGGCACTAAAACAAAAGGTGTTTTCTGCAGGTTTATCGAGAAAGAATGTGGAAAAATAAAGCAAGAGTTTTAAATCCTTTGTGCTGAAGAAGTGAAAAGGTGCTGGCCCCTGTGTATTAATTAGTGGGAGAGGTGTTGGGCATCTTGTCAGTCAAATTACCTGGAGTTTTGGGTGACCAGTTGGGAACTCAGGAGGTACATCCAGGGATTCCAAATCTCCCGTGGGGTTTGCCTGCAGAAGTGATGGGGCAGGAATTATTTGGGGAGGGCTCAGAGTTCAGCGCCCGCAGGCAGGGTCTGACTTTTGCTCCTTGTGCACTGGAATTCCTAAGCTCATTTTCCAGCCTGGCTGGAAGGGCAGAGTCTGGCATCCCTTGTCAGTGCTGCCCACCTGTGCCTGGAGGATGCTCAGCTGGCTGCAGCGTTCAAGTTCAGGCCTCACAGGCTGCGTTTCAGCCAGCAGCTCTGAGTGTCCAGGCCAGAGGTGTTGATAAACTAAAGGAATTTAAATTGGTCTTGGAGGCACACCAGGATACCCAGTGACAGTGGAATGTGGGGCAGTCACAGGGGGAGGAATGGAAGAAGATCCACTTTCCCATTTCTGGTGTTTTCAGGGCTGCACGTGCTTTGAATAGCAAATAACTGTTCAGGTCCTAAAAATTCCCTCCAACCACCTTTTCCATGGTTGGTTTTGCATCTGTATCCTGTCAGTGCTCGGCCTCTCCAGCTTGGGGCTCTGTATGCAAGAATAAAATAATGGCATGGGAAGGCAAGACCTTTTCATCCCAAATTAGTGTTGTAGCAGGACAGTCCCTGGAGTGGGGAGAAAGCCTGGCCTGGGAAAGCATCCTCTGCCTGCAGCTTGCCGATAGGGCTCAGGTTGTCCATATCCCTTGTGTATGGATGGATGGAGGCAAAATCCTTCAAACCTCTTGATCAGAGAGGGTAAAACAGGGCTTTTACATCCCCTCCACCCCCTTCCTGCCACATTCCAGGGGCTTCTGCTGCTTTGGCAGCCAGCACAGAGCAGGAGCCTGGATTTGATGAGTCACAGGCTTAACAGGGTCGAGCCTCTTTTTCTAATCTCTGCTGTCTTTTTGCAACCGTTTAGAGGAGCGAAAAATAGCTCCCACAGACAATCAGAACAGATTATTTTAATGAGAGCTCAAAAACGAGAAACAAATGGCTCAAATTGAGCCTTCAAACGCTTTTTCCCCGTGCGTCTGCACGGAGCCGCGCGGTGCCTGAATCAGCAGGTCTGCAGCACGAGACGCCGCTGTCAGGGGTTTAGTTCTCAACCCCCTCGGTGTTTTTTATCCCAGCAGCTCAGCTGAACATCCCAAGCCAAAGCTGCATGCTATCAGCAGCTCCATTTTCTGCTTGTAATTGTCTTTTATCTGCTGGAGTCGGCAGTGCCCGGCTCACATCTGCTCCTCGCTCGCTCGGCGCGAGCGCCGGAGAGGGAAACAATCATTTTCCCCGTATGTGCTCCAACAGGCACAGGTAGGATGAAGCTAAAGCCTTTCAAAGCTCTTTCCATCCTCTCTGGGTTATATCCATCTTTTTGATGGCCACTGTTCTGAATGGTTTTTTTTCCCGTGCTGTAAATAGAAAGTTCGTGTTCGGTTGATCTGTCACAGACTGGTTTGGGTTGGAAGGGACCTTAAAGATCATCTCATTCCACCCCCTGCCATGGGCAGGGACACCTTCCACAAATCCAGGTTGCTCCAGCCTGGCCTTGGACACTTCCAGGGATGGGGCAGCCACAGCTTCTCTGGGCAATCTGTGCCAGGGCCTCCCCACCCTCCCAGGGAACAATTTCTTCCTGAAGATGAAGATCTAGATGAAGATCAGGTCAGAACTGTATCAGACTGTTTAGTTTGCCCAAAAAGATTGTTTATTTGCTTCAGAGATCCCACAACAGACCAGCACCCTCTGCTCCTACCCTGATATGCCCCAAGAGTGGATTCTGCAGCAGGGGTAGAAGCTTTGAGAATCATTCTGGCATATCATTATGTCTTTGTGCTATCCAGAGAACTCCCCATGACCCACAAAGATATTTTCCCCCTTCCTTTTATTTCATGCATCCCTTTTAGTTTGTGATGGCAGGTCCAAAAGCTTTAAAGCTTCTTCTCGATGGGCATAAAAATATCATGAGTACTTGTTTAAACATCAGAAAGGTATTAGCTCAATTTTGCACTTCAATGCTACCAAGAATGTTTAGGCCCATTGGGCATGAATTTAATTTTCTTACAGGCTGCAGAGAGGAGAAAAATCAGCCTCCCTATCTTAGCATTAACTGCTTCTCCCTGTGACAACTCAAAGCTTCACCTTTCCCGTGCTCCAGGCTCCAAATGGCATTAAAATGGTGTTCTGAGCAGGCAGTTGCCCCCAAATCTCTGCCCTGAGCTGTCCTGCCCCCCCTTGCTCAGTGCTTGCACACCAGCCCCGTGGTCCCCCCACAACATCAACCGCCAGGCAGAGCTTCAGCAGGAGAACAGCAGCACTGCAGCGGGGCCACAATAACTAAATCATTTATCTAAACCCCACCACGCTCCCCGTGGCAGGAGAAGATCCTGATTCACTCCATTAGCAACGAGCCACTGGGTGCAAATGCGTAAAATCAGATTGACGGTTTTTAATAGTGAATTAATGACACGTTTTGGTGACGGACACGAAAGCAGCAATTTTTTGGGGGGATCTTTTGCACTCACTGCCGGCTCAGCCCCCCCCAGATGCCTCCACATGGGTGTGCACAAGTGATGTCAGGCTCTGAAGATGTCAGGACAGCAGCTCCTCCTTTTTCAAGGATACGGGAATGTCAATAGTCCTTGTCGCACGTGGGGGGAAAAATTGCCTTTTAATGGTCAATAGTAATAACCAGCCTGTTTAAACTTTCATGGACAAGATACATACAATCTATGGGCTATGAATTATGCACGTCCCTGCAATGGCTGGGAGGTTGGAGATGGTCCCAGTCCTTCTGTCCCAGCCACCTTTGCCTCTCCTGGGGTTTGGTGCATCCCCCTGGCACCTCTCTGGGCTCTTTGCAGGGTCTCATCCCCATCTCAACCTCAGTTCAGGGCAGATGTTCAGCTGGGGAGGGTCAGATCAGTGCTGGAGGCTTCTATCCCCCCTTTCCCCCCCCACCAAGTTTGATTTGTGTTCATGAGGATGGGTTTGGTATGTACCAAGAGGAGCCTGTGGAAAGCACAAGCCCTTCAGGGCAGTGGTGGCCTTGGTAACAGCAACATTTCTGATGCAGGCAGTAATTCTAATAAATATGTGCAATGTTTGGATTGTTTTCCACATTTCTGTGCTCTAAAAAAAGTTCTTCTCTTCCACTTGCTTCCTGCCCAAGAACAGAGGGGCAAGGCCACAAAAGAATTTAGGGTTTTAGAGGAATTTCCAGCTCTGAGTGTGGACATCCAACCAGCTCTAATGGAAATGTGCTCTTAGGGGACCTGCAGTCCAGATTTAGAGGCTGCACCGAGGTGCAGATAAGCCTTAGGAGAGCATCCAAAAATTACAGATTCCCTTCTGTACTCTGCCCAAACATTGGATCCTTTGAAGCTTGCCCAGGGCTGCTGGGCAGGAGATCAGAGCCACAGGGAGAGAGTTTGGAATGGTGAACCAGAGCAGTGTGTGTTAATAAAAACAAACAGGACCAAAGGCAAACTCCTGTGCTACCAGTGCCTTCCACCATCTGCACCCTGGCTGGGCTGGAGCACAGAATTCCATAGGGAATCAGATGCAGCAAGTGCCTCTTGGTGCAGAAGGAGCTTCTGGATGCTGATCAAGACACGGGTGGAAAAAGGATTCCGATGGCAGTGAATAAGTAAAGAATTTTCTAAAAGCTGAAAGGATGTAAAGATGAGACCAGAGAAAGCAGAAGGAGTAAAATTTGTGTTAAGCAAACAAATAACCCTGAGGCTTTGGGGAGACTGGTGAGCTGGGAGAGAGGCTGTGGGAGAACGAAGTGCATGAGATATTTGGAAAAATATCTCAGGTCCCACACCTGCTCCTCCTCACCCGAGGTGTAAACCTCCCCCTTTGCCTTCCTGCCTGTCTAGTTCCCTGTCCCTAAGGAAGGCAGCCTGCAGGAAGCTGTGGAACAAGTCCTTACAGGCCCACAACCTTTGTCTTTTAAAAGTAGGACACTCTGAGCACAGGTACACATTATTCATCACGCAAAACCCCAAACTATCATTTCATCTCCCTGCCAAATCATAATCCTCTTCCAGCTCCCCAGGGTTCTGCTGAAGGTATTTGATTTTTTTTTTTTTCCCTCTGTCCCTTTCTTTTAAAACCCATTTCATTATCAAATGGTGTTGGGGGAACTGATCTGTAATGAGGAAGCTGGCACAAGTCCCAGAGTGATCAGAGGGGCTGAGATTCAGCGAGGTTAAGCTACAGCTCCAAAAAAAAAAAATTAAAAAAAAATTGTAAGTAATTAAAATTAATTAAAAATCATTAAACAAACCTTCGTGGCTGCCTGTCTCACGTGCTGCTGGGTTGACTGCAGGCTGTGCCACCATTCCAGGCTGTGGCACTGTGGAAGGGGACGAGGGGATGGTGTCTCTGCTGCAAGCAGGAGGCTGTTGGACCTCCTGCCACAGATGGTTTGGCCAAGGAGTGGGTGCTCACAGTGGAGGGCTTGGTTGTGGTCGTGTGGGATGAAGCTTTTATTCCTGGTGCTGACACACTTTTTCCCTGGCTGACCACGGGACGGTGATTTAGTCTTTGTGAACTTGGATTTGCAGCTGAAAAAATAAAAAAAGAAGGCAATTTGTCCTTTTCTCTCAATATGAGGGGCACGTACGGTCCCCGACAGGCAGAGCCTCATCTCACCAGGGATCTCCAGGCACTCCAATATTACTGCTGCTAATACTTATATTATAAAGGTTAATACTAACCCATAGGGCTGCTCATTTAGAAGGGAGGGGGATTTTGTGATTGCCTGAAAAATTCCATCTCCTTGAATTTCCCAAAGAGAAGCAGCACAGGCCAGACCTCCGGAGTCACCGGCTGGTTAAAACCTCCACGGCAACATCGCCAGTGACCAGGGTTTGCTTCCTGCAAGAGCCTCCAGCAAGTCACCTCCCCTGGAGCCTCACAGGAGCTGCAAAAACATTTGCATTTCTGGCGTTTTTGCCGAGAAGAAATAATAAAAAAAGCGCCCAGAAATGTTGTTACACTTCTCTGGAGGTGAGCGGGGAGCTGTCACAGTATTTGACAATTAGCGCACCAGGAGTGACCCAAAGTTAAAGCTGTCAGGCATTGTTATCATCCTTGAGGGTGGCGCGTTCCTCCCGGGCTGGGTTATCCCTGTGTTATCCCTGTGTTATCCCCGTCCTGTCCCTCCTCCCAGCCGAAGTGGATGATTCAGCCCCATTTAAGGAGTGATGGGTTGGGCTGGGGAGAGCCCTTTACCCGTTTCCCTGGCGATCAAATTACCTCTTTCATTCCAGGTCAGGAGGTTAAAATCATTGATGAGGACACTCCAACGGGTTTGTGTTTCGCTGCGTTTCCCTCTCCCGGCTCCCAAGAGGATGAGGAGCCCACAGCCTGTCATTAAGGTACCCGGGGGTGATGTTTGTGACACCACTGCCTGAGGGTGAGTGCACAGGTCATCATCACTCTCAGACCCCACGGGGAGGGGAGTAACACACCCCTTGTCAAAACACGGGCTTTCCCCCACTGGTGAACACAAGATGAGGTGCATGAGGAGATCAGGAATTCCAGACATGGGGTGAGTCGTCCCAGCCTGTAGGAACGAGCTACACTCAGAGGAGATGCTCCAGAAGAGAGGTGATAGTTTTCCACCAGCTCATCCTGCTCCCTAAAGGATAGAAATTCACTATCCCCTCAAAATATTTTGCTAGTTTTAATCATGTTTGTCATAAAAGCACAGACTGGTTTGGGCTGGAAGGGACCTTAAAGCTCATCTCATTCCACCCCCTGCCATGGGCAGGGACACCTTCCACCAGCCCAGGTTGCTCCAAGCCTTGTCCAACCTGGCCTTGGACACTTCCAGGGGTGAGGCAGCCCCAGGTTCTCTCCTGTGGCAAAGCCCAGCTCTTCCCTTGGCTGATGTGCCCCGTGGAGCCCATTCCCTCCCAGGCCTTCTGAATTTTCCGTTTTCTTTACTCTGGTGCTCGGAGATCACAGTGCAGCACAACATGTTCCCTGCTTTGTACTGCTCTTTTATTTATTTTAGGGGGTGAGGGGGGAGCCTTTTCTACATCTGGCCACAGGCAGGAGTTTCTCAGACATCGTGTAGGGAGGGCCCAGGTTGGGGCACGGGGCACTCCAGAGCTCCCCTCTGCTGTTTTCCACAGGGCTGTTTTCCAGGAGCAGCCCTGTATTCCACCAAGTCCATTTGTTATATTTGCCAGCTCTCTCTCCATCCCCTTTGAGCCTTAGGAACATCAATAAACACTGTGAAAAAGTCTGGTGTAAATAACAGGAGTTTCTGCCTATTCTAATCAATAAAATATTGTTTATAGGATCCCTCGTGGCTCTTCCAGCTCCAGTGAAAGGTCTGTCAGTGGTTTTATAAACTTGCTTTTCAGGTGGCTGTAACTTGGATGCTGGGAGTGCTCTTCTGCCTCCCAGGATGTAAATCAGTCTGGTGTGTTTAAGTTTTGTAGCTTCTGGGTTTGCTGTTTCTTTAAAAGACAAGTGGCTGTATGTGGCTTTTTTTTTTATTATTATTATTTTTTCTTGCTAGGCTGTAGCTTAATAAAGGAGGTGCAGAGGGTGGATGGATGTGTTTTTGCAGTTAAACTATATCGATGTCTTCTCACACGTAGGGAGAAGGAAACAAGCAGACAAATAATGTTTTGATAGATTCTCACTATCTGCATTTAAAAGCCAAGTACCACACAGAAAGCACAATAACTACATCCCATAACTCTCTCTCTATACAAAGCCAAACTGGGCAATGCTATGGTAAATTATTTCCTCCTGCTGCCTGCATTTCAGGCTCCTTATTTTTCTAGATTTCATATCTCTCAGCCTTTTCATATCACGGCAGACAGATTCAGTGTATGTAGCAAAACAGACCAAATCCCATCTTCAGTTCTCAAAATATTAGCTCAGTCCTTACAGCAATATTTGATTTATGGCATACTAAAGGAATATAAATAATTCGTTCTTGTTTTTACAACGTAAGTTGCCAGATGCAAAGCTAGAAATAAGGGATAAAAGGTCCGTGCTTGCTGTTGGGCATCAAAATCCTTTAATGATTTATTAATGGCAATATTTTTATTTTTCACAGAGACTGTTGTTATATGCGTGTCTATTTATTTCCTTGCACAAAGGTCAGTGTGTGGAAAGCAGTTGGAAAGATGATTAAAAGTGCCCAAGAAACCACCAGTGAGCTTTGGCCTTGTAAGCTGTCTGAAGTGCTTTGGAGATCTCTAGTCCATAAATACTCACTTGTCTCACTGTCAGACCCAGGGACAGGAGCTAAGGGGTGGATGCAAAGAGGCAGCTTTGCAGGACCATCAGAGTCTGAGCATAAAATGAGCTGTTGGGAGGCACCACTCATGGGCCTGGGTCTGGCAGCTTGATCTTCTCCAGGGGTTGTTTCCTCTGAACTCAGCCAAGGGCCTGTTAGAAACCCTTTGGTGGTTCTGCCCCTGCACCTCCTTTCTGCTCCTCTGTGCAAGGGTTTGCCCTTCTGAGTGAAGGGCACAGTTTGTCTCCATCCCTTCCTGCCAGACAGAGCACCAGGCATTTCTGCCAGTGTCAGCAGGCAGCAGTGTGAGCAGCTTTTCCTCCCAGCTCAGACCTTGGAGGTCTTTCCCAGCCATCCCTTATGATCCCATGAAGTGTTGCTGCCCAGAGTTACTCCTCTGCCAGCAGTTCTTGGATGTTTCCTCTCCACTGCTTGTCTCCCATCCCTCTGGGACATGTTGTGTTGGGTTTCTCTGTCATACCTGGGCTCTTTGTCACCTCCACAGTGACAAGTGTGGAAGTGTCCAAGGCCAGCTTGGACACTTGGATCAACTTGGGATAGTCAAAGGTGTCCCTGGTGGGATGAGATGAGCTTTGAAGTCCTTTCCATCCCAAACCATTCCATGATTCTATGATCTGCTGCAGGGATGAGGCTGTGCCAGGGGTTGGGGTGCAGCAGGTAAATGCCAGGAGCTGCCAGCCTGTGATAGACTTGAGCAGAGGAGTTTCAAACAAGCAGACTTTGGAGCTGTTCGTGATTTCAGGCTGTTTGCAAGGAGCCCTTGGTTTCAGCACCACTGAAACTGATTTGGTGTTTTTATGATTATTTATTATTACAGCCTTAGAGTAAGGAATTAATTGGGTCTCAGATTGTTATCCTCAGCTTGGCTCGAGTTTGATAAGGTGCTTAGGATGGTTCTGAGTGAGGAGTCTCCCCGCTGTTGGTGTGGGCTAATGAGTCAATCAGCAGGGGACAGAGTGGCCAATAAAGCCATTGCAGGGAGGTTATCAGGGCAGCACACATTTCCATCTTAACCAGACAGAGTGGATACAGCAGGTCTGTAACCTTTAAATATGCAAGTGCTTGGAGGGCTGAGGGGAGGCAGAGGAGGGAGGTCCCCCACGGTGGGTGCTGATCCCATTGCTCTCAGCCTGTGGCTGAGAGGCAGCAGCAACTGGATGTGCAGGGAAAAAGCACTTTCAGGCTTTAACTCAATTTTACATGTGACCTCTGTGGAGTAGAAGCTTCACTCAAAAGGGAAACAACATCATAACCCAATCTCCCTGGCTCTCTTCTGCTAAGCCACGGCAGCCGTGTTAGCCCACAGGTGAGACACCACCAGGGTCACAGTTCAGCTCTGACAAGCTCTTTTGGCTCACAGTCACGGATTTATATCACTTGGATCTGGGGAACAGTGCAACACTCCTGTTTTGGGGGGAGATGGCCTCTTGTACCTGCAGCTTCCAAGCCCCCGTGGCAGTTTCAGTGAAGTATTATCAGCATTTCCCCTCCTCACTGTGTTATTTGCCCACCTGCTCCTGAGCAGTGATACCCACTGGAGAGAACAGGGGATCAGATCATTGCTTTATTCAGATGTAATTCACTAAAAGTATCCTGGGTCAGGAGTTCAGCTGCAAATATGATTAACTTATGGGGAGCTTAGCACATAAGCCCATGTGAAATTCCAGCTCGAGGCAAACTGCTGGCCTGGGTTGGGATTTAACCTTTAGACTTGTTGCTGCAGTTGATAAGGAGGGTCCACTGAAAGGCAGTTCAGAGGTTTCTCCTGGCCCTGAAATCAGAAATACCAAGGGATCTGCTCAAGGCTCTGAGCACAAACTCTGAGAGCTGCTCACTACAGGGCCAGGCTCCATCTCTGCTGAGCCCTGCAAACGCCACCAAATCTTCCCCCAAAATGAGCAAATGGAGTGCAAATCACTGTGTTGATGGAGCAGAAACAGCAGATTGGAAAAGAATTTGTGGCCTGAAATTGTGAGGATACTGCAGCGTGAGGGTGGGGAGGCCCTGGCACAGGGTGCCCAGAGAAGCTGTGGCTGCCCCATCCCTAGGAGTGCCCAAGGCCAGGCTGGATGGAGCTCTGGTCTCAAGGAAGGTGTCCCTGCCCATGGCAGGAGGGTGGAACAGATCTTTAAGGTCCCTTCCATCCCCAACCACTCTGGGATTCTCTGTCTGTGTTGCACCTCTTGGATTAATGGTGAGATTTCTCGCCACAAATTTCCCTAAGCATTATATTGAGTTGGCTCTGCTGACTCAAGCATTATCTGTATTTTTGAAGGACACAGGCATATGTTAACTCTCCCACAAACACACAGAAACAACACTCTCACAAACACACACAAAAACTCCTCAGCATTGCTTAGTGCAGCAGATGTAAGTGAGCAAAGAGAGCTCTGGGAGCAAGTGGAGCCATTGTCCCTCTGTCCACAGCCAGGCTTGAACAGCACTAAATGTCCAACAGGAGGGACACAGAGAAAGGTTTACAAAATAAACTGTATTTACAAAACATTCAGTATCTGTGAAAAGCACGTGGAAGGATTGTAATACAGAACAGCTTCATCTGACAACAGAGCTGCAAACCTCTTGGTGTGGCAGTGCCCCGTTTCAGCTATTAAACAGGGCAATATTCCAGTGGAAAAGTCTCCCTTCCTTTTTAATCATGGAAAATCTCTGCTCCTTGAAGTGGGCAGATTTAGAACAATTTTACAGTGGTGTTGTCTGGGAAAAAATGCCTTTGCCTATAAAAGGCCAGGTTCTTTTAATGTGAGTTGTCATCTAAATAATTCCATATCATCAAGCAAAAAGATAATTTATAAGGGGAAAAAAAATATAGCAGCTTAAAGTCTCAGATAGAGTCACCCACAAAATTGCTTATGAATGTGCTATTAGTTTGAGGTAAAAGTTAATGGAGAAGCTGGCTGGCCTCAGGGGACTAATAAATAGGATACTAAGTCTTTCTGCTTTAGGGCACTGTTTCAAAATTGGTCCAAGTCCACAGTGATTTGAAAGAAGTTCCCATTTGATGCTTATTTGTTGGTCTAAGTGAGATAATGCATTGATGAGTCTCAGCCTGATTCCAAGTGAAAACCAGCTCCAGAATGATAATTTTTATTATAGAAATGCTCAGAGGCCACAAAGTGTGTCTGGATTTATAATTCCTGTACATGGTACGAATCTACCCCCGAGTGAGTGCAAAGGGAATATCCATAAATAAACGTGGGGCTGCATACACGGCAGGAGAGAGGGAATAAATAAGTCTGGGCATGGGAGCTGTGCTTTTACTGCTCCTGGATGATCTGTTCCCCATCCCTGGAATGTCCAAGGCCAGGTTGGACGGGGCTTGGAGCAACCTGGGCTGGTGGGAGGTGTCCCTGCCCATGGCAGGGGGTTGGAACTGGATGAGCTTTAAGGTCCCTTCCTCATCCCATGAGGATTTTTCTTGTGATCCTTCCCCCAAAAGGCAGATTTTGCTGTGCAAAGGAGAGTTTCCAGGTAGTGCAAGTACATTAGTTTTAGATTGTCATGGGTGCAGTAAAAAACAACAGCACTGAAGGCAGTTGTCATCCCAGCAACCTGATCGTGTTGGAAATAACCACTACAAATTGTCACATATCAACTGTGACAGAAAGAGAGATAAATTATATTAAGACTTCTTATAAACCACCCTCCACTCCATGTTTTATGAACTGGAGCACATCTTACCTGCTGCTGTATAAAGTGGGCAATTAAAGCAGGTGCTTCATTGGATCTGACCCCAAACTCTTCCTTCCAAAGCCCCATCCCTCCTCTGGGATCTATGAGATCCCAGTGATGAAGAGCAGCTTCCTTTGTGACACTCCTAACATCGTGTTCCTGCTGCTTCAGGGTCCAGAGGGGTTCCCTCTCTTACAGAATCTTAGAACCACTAAATGATTTGGGCTGGAAGGGACCTCCAAGCTCTTCTCATTCCTACCTCTGTCATGGGCAGGGACACCTTCCCCTAGACCAGGTTGCTCTCAAGAAAAATAAATCATATGACCAGCAGACTCCTATGTTATCTGCAGTAATGAAGCTTAATTGACATTTCATACCAGTCCTGAAGCTCTCTGAAAGCCACAGATAAACCACCTCGCTCCAACACCAGGCAAGTGATAAATTTGTCCTGAAAACTCACCCCTCAACTTAACAGATTTAAAAAAAACTAAAATCCCTCTTGCAGAGGAGGCAGAGCTTGGTGGGTTTGGTGTCTGTGCTGTGCTCCTCCCCTCTGCAGTAATTTATCAATAATTCCATTGCTCAGAGGGCTTTTGAGTCTGGGCTAGGGAGCTTTAGCATGAGCAGAAAAAAAAAAGGATTAGATTAGAGGATTAGACATTAGACATTTATATGAATATGAATGGTCTTTGCAGCTACATCAGCCAGGAGAAAATTACATGGGGCTGATAATCTTCATGCTTCAGGGCCTAAGCTGATCATGAGAGCTGGTCAAATTATTTGTTGTGAGTCATTTATTTGAAGAATTCAGCCCTTTTCTGTTTGTGTGCGGATCATGATTTTTATTAATACACTTCTTATTCAGGACAGTTTGACGGCACTTTGCATGGCTGGGGCTGAGCTGTAAATGGTTTATCATGGATATTCAATCAGTCATTTCCTATCTGGGATTTATTCTCTGGGAGAGGGAGGGTGAGGAGAGAAGAAAGAGCATCCCAGGGGTAGCACTGAGCTGTGAGACAGAGCAGAGTCCTCTCCCCGCTGCCTTTCTGCTCAGCCTGTGTCTGTCCATCAGGCATCTTCCCCTTCTGAGTTAACAGAAAGCTGGAAATTTGCTGCTGATTGACACTGAGAAATTAAAAATACCAATGAATTCACACTGAACAAGCAATGAATTGGTGCAGGCAAATAAATAAGCAAAGGTTTATTTGTTCTGGGAGAGCCCCAGGTTGAGGTTTGAGGATTTAAATAGCAGAATTTTCTCCTGCTGCTTCAAGGTCCCTCCTTGGCAGGTGAAGCCCTACTTGTGCAGGAGGTGTGTGGCTTCCAGCCCAGGAATGTCACCCTCCTCCAGTGACAAGTCCCCAGATGGTTCCACTCCACAGCTGGTGCTGCCCCAAGGCTCCTTTGGAATGAGGGCACCCACCACCCAGCACAGCTTTCCTTATAAAAAACACGCTGCATATATCTTCGCACACCTCTTTTACCTTTTTTCTGTGTTTCTATGAGGTTTTCCCTCCTCTTGGAACACTTTCTGAGCTGCTGATCCGGGAGGGATGGGAGCAAAAAGGGGGCAGATCAATACAAATTAAAAGCAAATTAAAAAATGTGCGAAGGGCCGAAGCACATCCCTGACAATCCATTAGGCTCTGATTTATGGTTTTGTCACCCAGGGTTGGTTGCTGTGAGGTAGAAGTGATCACAACATCTATTGGCTTCCTTGGTCTGCCCAGAGAGACTCATACAGCCATAGGAAATCTCTCATTCAGGTTAAATTGAATAAGTTGGTCTAGTGGGAGGTGTCCCTGCCCACTGCAGGGGGTTGGAAGGAGATGAGCTTTAAGGTCCCTTCCAACCCAAATCATTCTGGGATTCTCTGAAATCCCACATGGCCAATCCCTCACCTGTAATTCAGGGGTGTTTCTTATTGCTCTTTACCAGTGGGGGGTCCCCTGGCACTGGGGCATCACTTAAATCCTTGAGGCCACAATGGGTGGGAAAGATAATCAAGGAGTGAGAAGTGTCTCCCTGCCTGGATGGATCAGCCCAGCCTCAAGCCTGTGCTTGTACAAAATCCTTACAAACCCCGAGTTTTAGGCAGGAATGCTCCCAGCAGTGTTCCTGCAAACTCCAGGCCCTCATTAGCTGCTGAAATCTCCTCCTGTTGCTTTCGTTGCCCAGTACAGATGATTCTTTCATTTCAGTACAAACTCAAGCTCAGTGCTATCCCTGCTCCTTCTGCCATTCAGCACCTCCTGCCTGAGCCTGAAAAGCTCTCTCACCATGTTGTTGGGGTTATTATCCCTTGGATTTTGGGGAGCAGGATGGGCTGGGAGTGATGGCAGCTGCCTGGGAGCCTCCTGTGCCCAAACCTCTAGGCCAGAGCCTACAGCTGACATGAGGAACATGAACACCTCTGCATAGCTTTAAACTCCTCAGTGCACCTCTCTGCCTCATTCAAGTACTTCCTTGGTTCATTTTCTAAGTTCATGGGTGTTTTTTTTCCCTTTTCCTCAAGCTGGTTCCCCTCAAAGCTCCGATTAATAGCTCTGAAAAAAAAAAATCACACTCCGTGTTGCAGAGAAGTTTATGCAGTGACAGCTTTCCTAACACGTCTGTGGAGCTGCACAAAATATTGTAGAGCAGGAACGTGTGTGTGGATGTGACTCTGCAAACAGACATGTTCCCTACATCCCCTTTGTAAAGGGGAAGCACAAACCCAGGGGAAACTGGGCAGGGCTTTAACAAAGAGCCCGGCCCCTGCAAAGTCCTTTGGTGTGCGTGGGAATATCACAGGATGTTCCCTGACCATGGGAACAGAGTTAGGAGCAATAATGTTGTCTCACCGCGTTGTCTTATCGCTGTTTTAGCAACCTGACACACGAGTCACCTCGTGTTATCACTTCAGTGAATCCATTAAGATCTAAAGGCTGTGGAGACCTGGATGCATCAGCAATGAGGGCACAAACTTCCATCCCTGCTGCCTGAGGAGGGGTGACGCTTGGTTTTGTTTAAAACCTTCAGTCTGAGGAGCAAGAGGCAAACCAGCGTGGATGTTCCATAGGTACGGGCAGAGCTGCACCTGGAAAAAGGGGTGTTGGTTGTGAATTTAGGGACTGAAGTGGTGGGAAAGGTGGGTGGCAGGGAGGGATGTTGCCATCAGGACCTGATCCCCGCTGGCAGATCATCCTGGGGTGGAAGGGGAGGAGCTGCACAGGGCCAAGAGGATTCTGACCCCACCGTGGTGCCTTCTCCGTGCCAGGAATTTTGGGCTGGAAAGCTGGATGCAGCTGAAGAGCTGTGGTGTTTGTACAAGTGGAGCAGCACCAGTTAAACCAAGAGGCACTGCTGGTTCCTGGAGCATCTTGGCAAACGGAGGGCCTGAGCCAAAAATAGCAAGTCAAATTCTGTGATTTTAAGTACAAAATAATGCACTTGGGAAACGGAACCCTCATCATGTGCAAGCAACGAGCTGCACAGGCACTGATTTGAGCATTTGCTCCAAAAATGGCCTGTGAAGTGTTCCTGGAGAGTTCTCTGAAATCATAAGCTGAAGCCTCAGCAAAGGGCAAAAGGCAACAGAACTGTGTGAATTATTGAGGAGGAAATGGAAAACGGAACAAACAAAAGAAAGCTTTTCGTGGCTTTATAAATCCTTGGCATGCTCCCAGCAAGCTCAGGTCTTCCAGCAGCAAAATGGCACCACAGAACTGGAAAAGACAAACAGAGTGGCAATAGGGATGTCTCGTGGACTGGGCAGGTCGCTCTGGAGAAGGCTGCTGGACCAGAGATGATGGATGAGGATTTTAAAAAAGTGTGTCAGGAATGATTATTCCTTAATTGCCACGTAGCAAATATTAGGAGGCACCTGCCAAAATTGCCCAGCAATAAGTTTAAAGCGACAGAAGGAGGTGATTTTTTTTTTTTTTTTAGATGATTCATAATTAAGTTGTGGTTCCCTGTGCCACCAGGTGTCACAGATGTTAAGAGTAAAACAGGCTCAGAAAGGGGTGAGAGAAATTCAAAGAATTGTTGTTTGTTCTTAAATCCAGGTGGATTTAAAAACAGGGAGAAACTGGGGGAATATGCCAGGGAAGGAGCATCTTCAGGCAGAGCTGGAGCTGTTCCTGGTGCTGAGATTCCCGAAAGCTCTGACGGGGCATCCCGGTGGGAAACTGCTGTGGAGCAGTGCATACTTCCAGGGAGGAACAGATCATGGAGTCATATAGGTTGGAAAAGACCTCCAGGATCATTGAGTCCAACCTTGTCACCCTGCCCAGAGTGCCACGTCCAGTCCTTCCTTGGACACCTCCAGGGATGGGGACTCCACCAGTGCCCTGCGCAGCCCCTTCCAGGAAAAAAGATCCTGATGGTGTCACTGATGGAAAAGAAAGAGAAAGAGGCCAGTGTAGGATTCCTGTGGTGCCGAGACACCTGAGCACTGGTGAGCCCAGGGGCTGCCACGGCGCCGCCAGCTCAGCGGTTAACGAGAAGAAAAATGGTGTTTCCGCCGCTCCAGAACCCGCTGCCGTCACACAAATTGGAACCGACAGAATTACCATTGATACAAATTAAAAACAAATAAAAAGGGTACACAGAACTGATTCTCTGAGTTCAAACTCCATTACCAACTGATTTACTGTGCAGTGACCTGTGATTGTTTGCACTGAGAAGGCGCCGCGCTCGGATCCGATCGGCCTTGTGGCGACGTCTCACACCAGTCAATAAGCTATTTAATTTAATGAGAAACAGTATTGACGGGCCTGGAATGCAGCTCCACCAAAAAAAAATATATAAAAGAAAAAAAAATAAATAAAAAAGGGAAGGGAAAAAAAAAAAAAAGATGCAGCTGCAAAGAGCAGATAAAGTCTTCAACTCCGGGGTTCACTCTTTGGGTGTTTTCCCTTTTGTTATCTCATTAATTAAGGTCCCGGGAAGTCTCAGCTGGATTTGGGAGTGTCAAAAAGGTGCTGAAGGCGTGATTGCTGCGGGGACAGGGGACTCGGGGAAGAGATAATTCGGAGTGCAGTGTAGAACCCTGACCCTTCCCAATAAACAAAGCCATGAAGAGGCCAAGCTATTCAAAGAAAAATCTGCCAGACCAGTGGAAGGAGAGCATGGGGCTGTGAGAGCCAAATTCCTTCAACCAACCCCCAATTTTTAGGATGCCTCTTCAGTAACTCCTTGGTTGGAGGGGTCTGGTGGAGAGCCAGTGCCTTGCTCATCCCTGAACCGAGCTGTGGCCTTGGGCAGTATTTCACATTTTAAACAGTGGATCCTCCAAAGATACCATTTCCAGCACATTCTGTGGGAAAAAACCTGCTGGGACTGTTGAGATCTTTGGAGAAAATCTGCAGCACAAGGGACTGGGCAAGGCCATGGGGCACCACAGCCCTGGTGTCTGCTCATGGCTTCACGAAGGAATTACTGTCACACACTTCACTGCTCACCTGGGAAATGGGAATGACAGCACTTACCTGACCCCTGGGCACCAACTACCTGGGAGTGTGCAGCTCTGGGACACAAGGAGAGGCTGCAAGAATAAGGATGATGATTATGATGATTTAGCCTTTTAAAATCATGAAATAATCAACCTTGGAAAAGACCTCGAAGATCATCCAGACGACCCAGCACCATTGAAACATGTCCTCAAATGGAACCTGGGAGAGGGGAGCCGGGGTTTGGGAGGGGCTGGGGCAAGAGGAATTCCTCAGAGCTGGCTTTGCCTGTCCCCAAGTCTCCAAGGCCTCTCATGGCCCTGAGATGGTCGTGGCAAGGAACTGAAAACTGGTGGAAATTCAGAAAACTCAGAAACATTTCCCACTGAACAGATCCCCAGCCAAGATTCCAGAAAGAGGGAGGACACCCCGAGGAAATAAGAGCACTTGATCGAGCTGCATTCTCATTTTTGAGTTGTTGGAGGAGCCTTTCCCATGGACAGCCCTCTGTTCATCTCCTGCCTGTCCCTGAACACAACAGCACAATTCAATTTCCAAGTTCATTAAAGTTCACCACCCCCTTGGAAATTAATTCACAGCTAACAAAGTGATATGTCGATGCATAAACTTCGGCTGATTGCTTCAAGTTTTCTGTAGTTAGTAGCCTGTAAAGAAAACACACATTTAAGGAAATTAGAGTAGCAAGACAAACGAGGTGGAACCATCAAGGGGAGCAGAAGCTGGAGATAATCCATATTTTAAAATACTGCAGTGGTTTGCAGTGTCTGGAAGGAGAAATATTCCGTGGTGGGTTTTTTTTTTGCTTTGGGCCCCGCGGCTCTGCCCTGCAGTGAGACGTGAGGAGCCCGAGGGGGAAAGCAAATACCTCCTGAACTAGACACAGACACACCTGAGCCTGCAAGCCTCCACCACACCAGGCCACGTGGCTGCAGGTGCACTAATCCAGCTTCATCCTCGTCCTCTGCAGCAGAGATGGGAGGTGAGAAATGTCCACAGGGATGAGGAGAAGAGGCAGCAGCATCCTTGCTCTTGCACTTGGTGGCTCCTGGGAATGGGATCCACGTGTGCCTCCTCCCTCCACCTCAGCCTGAGGGACTGGAGTCAAAATGTGACAAAGGGGGGTGAGGCACATGCCAGGAAAAGCAACAACAAAAAACCCCAGTTGGGTGAATCCTCCACTTTATTCCTCAGCACTGGGTGTTTTTCCTTTGTGAATATTTCCCCTGGTCTTGGGTAACACGACTGCAAAGTTACCCCACTGCTGTCTCAGGGCACAGGCCCCAAGGAAGGTGCTCTGTAAAACAGTTGCACCAACAATCTGGACCACTCTGTGCATTTCCCCAAAGAAACAAACGCCTCACAGGTTTGAGAGGGCAGGGATGTCAATCCCTGTGGATGGGAATTGCAGGGGGCCCTTCCCAGATGGTTCCTCTGCCACCCTCCTCTCTTGCTGTTCACAACCTCTTGGTGGTGACGTTATTCCAACTCAAGGGAAGGCAAAACTGAGGAAACTGTGCAATTTGCTGTAAATTGGGGGTTTTTTCATGCTCATGGAGAGGCTGGGTGTGCAGAAAGGTAGAGGTGATGTGGGAGCAGCACCAGGTTGCCCACTCTGAGCAGCATGGGGGGATTCAGAGGGCTCTTGCTGCTCCTCTTCCAGCAGCCTGGATGCTGGAGAAGGACCACCAGGCAGCAGAAACCATGCTTTGATGAGCCCAGGTTTCTTTATTATGGATGGCAGCTCGGATTTCTTATATGGGAAGCATTATTTTAAGCAAAAAAAGGCAGATTGGGAAAGCAGACACAGGAAAGCATGTCAAATGAGAGAAACTTTGATCAAAATTCAAATCCAACTCAGCCTCCAGCTATCTGCTGAACAGCATGCATTCTCCTGGATATTTTTTTTCCCCCCTCTTTTTTTCTAAGAACAGGAACATGAAGGAAGCACTTGGTATGAGGGAGGTCAGTAGACACACTGCATCTTAGAAGTTCCATTTAATCTCATTTTCTCTGGCCTCAGTGATTTGCTTTTCCAGGTTTGGTGGACCCCTGAGAAATGTTTTATTCTCTCCTTTCAGGTGCTCAGTAATGCAGTGTTAAGAGGACTTTCCACTTCGTGGCCTAATTATGGAAAAATTCATTTCTGAGTGGGCTGTCTGGGCTGCTTTTACGCTGATTCCCTGAGCTCTCAAATCAGGCTCCTTGCAAGGCCTCATTTACAGAGAGCTAAAATCACCCTTTAACAGCTTCTCCCTTCGGTGCCGTTTCTTCCCGAGTATCCAGTGCCAGCAGCTCCTGGAGGAGGGAAAGGCTGTGCCCTCTGTGATCCCACCAGTGCTCAGCTGCTGCCTCGTGCCCAAATCCCTCTGGCAAAGTCCCCGTTCCCAAAATGCTTCTGGAATAAAAAACAACCCGCATTTAAATAACTCCTGAAACCGCCTTGCACGTGTTGGAAAGACAAACAGAACACTGACCACAGATTTAAAATGGAATTACCTTGATAGGGGAGATGGGCTGGTGGGCTCCAGTCTGACATTAATTTGCATTATGCTGTGATAATTATTCTACTTTAATGAAGGGGGGGAGAAAAAAAACGCTCAAGATATGTTAAAAATCAGCCTGTTCTGACACCATCTACAGCTTTGGGATATGTTAGAAACATACTGGAGTATAATCACAAGTGTGGCTGCATATATTTCATGAAAGCCTTGCAGAGTTTGTGAGACAGAGCAGTAAATATCTCCTCAGCCCCACTCCCTATAATAGGAACAACCCAGCACTGGAGGAACAGCAGGAGCTGTGCTCATTTTTATATTTCTTTCATTGCAAGAACAAGAGAGCACCCAGGGAAATTCTCACACAGCAGATATAAAACAAGTAAGAAGAGGTCATTTGTCACACAGTCCATAATTACTTGTGCAGAGCAGGATTGGCTGCCCCTGAAGTCTTACAGAGAACAGTGGGTATGAAGGAGTTTGGACAGGAATAGGGCAAATTCGTGAAGAATAAGTCAACAGTGGTCATTAATCAAACAGTTTGGCTGCAATTTCTGGGTGAACAAGACCCCAAATCTACCTTGTGACAGCACGATGGGGAATGGCTTTAAGCTGAAGGAGGGAAGGTTTAGATTAGATGTTGGAAAGGAATTGTTCCCTGTGAGGGTGGGGAGGCCCTGGCACAGGTTGCCCAGAGAAGCTGTG
>JAWWES010000076.1:4982274-4998292 GCA_035583135.1 Lophotriccus pileatus | reverse complement strand
GCCAGGTTGGACGGGGCTTGGAGCAACCTGGGCTGGTGGAAGGTGTCCCTGCCCGTGGCAGGGGGTGGAATGAGATGAGTTTAATGTCCCTTCCAACCCAACCCATCCTGTGACTCCATGAAATCAGAAGCTGGATGTTCATAGTGAGGTAACAGGGAGTCCTGTTCTTCCAGATCTGTTTGGGGTCGGGGAGTTGGGGTGGCTGATGGAGAGTCAGGGTGGAAGGGACCTGAGTCATCACCTGGTCCAGCCTTTCCTGGCAGAGGGATCCCACAGGAACCCCTAGTGTCACATTCTGACCCAGCACAGCAGCTCTTCAAAACACCTCCCATGAGAAAATAAGGCCCTTGTCAGACTCCAGAGCAGGAATGAGGCAATATTTGCGTTTTGAGCTATTGCTTTATCTCTTCAAGACAGGCAGCAGGATGAAAGATGGATGTGATCATGGCTGATGATGTAATTTTTGTTTTAAAGAGAATTACTATGTGCTGGCAATGATTTGGGTTCATCGACTTTAGTGAACTCTTCGAAATAAAACAAAATAAAGGGAAAACTTTTGCTGCCCTCAAAAAGCAGCAGCTGGTGAAATAGAAAATTCTGCAGCAATAAATTCTGCAACAATTGCTAAAAAATTATCTCAGGTTTCCTTTCTATTACATAGCCCAATGTCATTTTAGAAAGAAAAACAAAACAAGCAGGATTTGATGGAAAAGGAGAAGCCTTGGCTCTATTCCTCCCTTCAAAAACTAATATCCTCTTCTAGGGTTGGGAACAGAAATGTCTGTGATTGTCCTTGCAGTTTGGTTTCTCCTGCAAACAGAGCACTGAAATGCTGCATCACAAACACAGAAACCCACAAATCACTGACCTCTTGGAGGATGAACTCCTAAAATACCCCAAAAATGCTTTCATCTCTAACAGTATCATTTACCCAGGGGGCGTGCAGCCCTTCCCAGGGCACATCCCCAGGATTTCCCAGAGAAGGAGGTGGTTTCATCCCCACTTTGCAGATGGGGAAATGAGAAATGGAGAACTGAAGAACTTTGCTGTCAGAGCAGTGAATCAGAGTCAGATCAGAGGGAAGCTCAGACTCGTCCTCTCGAGCTCTATCTGTGGGTCTCTCTCCCATGTCCAGGATTGTGGAGGGCAGGATTAAATCTGGCTTTTCCCTTGAGAACCTCTGAAGTTACAGATGTGCAGGAGAGATTTGTCCCTTAAATAATCAGATTAAACCAGCCTCCTGCTTCATGGCAGCCCAAACACTGCATGGGCCGGGGGGGATTTTCTCTCCCCCTTGCAGAGCTCTGTGCAAGTTGTCAAAGACAACAGAGGGGTGTTTGGAGGGTGGCTTTTTCCCCTGAAACACTGTATGTTTGACACTCCTGATGGGACAACAGCCCACTCCATCTGAGAGGGAGGTGGCCAGTCCCATCAGGCTGCTGCCTGATTTAATCTGTGTATCAAAAAGTGCTGTGTTTTCAGATGATACGAGGTCATGATTCATAGAACTGAGTTTTTCTTCATCTATTGCCAGTGGTTAATGCAGAAAGGAATGTAGATGTGTGCATATGAACCCTGTGGGGTTTGCTTTTATCTTCTGCCCTCCCTCTTGTGATTTCCACGGTGGTGGTGCTGGCACTGGGGCTGCTGTGCCACCCAGGGGCAGGGGGTGTCTCAGCCCTACTGCAGAGTGCCCCTGACAACCCTAACCCTCCAGCACCAGCTCAGTTCAGAGCAACCAAGATCTCCCTAATGATGCTGAAGATAAAATTCACCCTCTTGGAGTTAATTATGTGTTTAAGGAGGATGATGGAGTGAGAACTGTGTGAGAGACACGGGGACTGGGAGACCCCCGGTGCCAGCACTGATGTTGGCTCTCCCTGTGTGGCTCAAAAATGGCTCTTTGCCCTGAAATCCCATCAGGAACAGCTCTGGAGAAAGCTGCAGGAGCTGCAGTTATCTCATTTCCAAAGCCTTTAAATTAAAGGCTCATCAGCACAGCTGATGGAGCAACATTAAGAAGCACAGAGTGTCCAGAGGCTCCTGCCAGTGAAAGATGTTCTCTCTGAAGCTGTGGTTTGAACATCAGGGACTCCTCCTGGGCTGCTCTTTACTAACATCATAACTCAGGGAGCCTTCTCCCACCTTCAGGAGAACAGTCAGCAAAGCATTGAGGCTGTGGAATCGATAGACTTTGGTTTTAGCAAAAATACGCTGTGATCAATATTTAAACAGGATCCAAATGTGCCTCTTGCTTTCCAGCTGCCTGTAGAGACGTAACAGGGAGGAGGGAGTGTTATTAGCACTGACCTCCAGTCAGGAAGAGCCTTCCCATGCCAGGGGCTGCTCAGCAGCAGGACCTTGGCAGTGTGAGCCTGTTCTGCAGGTCTCTGGAACGGGGATCAAATCAATGCCTGACAAATCCTGCTGTGGCAGGAGCAGGGGTGGGTGATGCCGCTCAGGGTGGCGGGTGGTGACCCGGGCTGTGCCCAGCCTGGCAGGGATCTGCTTCAAAGGAAAGGCCAGTGCAGAGGGTCTCCTAAAGAGACCTCCCACCCATCCACCTGCAGGCCAGAAAATCCTCAGCCAAGGCTTCAGTTTCCCCAGAATATCCTGGAAGCTGGTGTGTGCTGGACCGGAGGCAATGGACAGTCAGACCCAGCCGTGGGGTGTTTTATTCTCCCTGGGGGCACCAGCTGAGGTGGCACCAAAGATGACCCTAAAATTTCTTATTTCTCCCTTATGTTGGGTAATATCAAGGAAGAAAACAAAACTAAATACTTTGGGAAAATAATGGAATGGTTTGAGTTGGAAGGGACCTTAAAGATCATCCCATTCCACCCCGTGCCATGGGCAGGGACCCCTTTCACTACCCCAGGTTGCTCCAAGCCCTGTCCAACCTGGCCTTGGACACTTCCAGGTTAGCCCTGTGGGATTTCTTTTTGTTTGTTTATCTTTCTGCCACCTGAGAAGGCTGATTTTTGGCCAGTCCAACCTGCTTTTACCTCAGTAGGATATTAGTTCACTTCCAGCTCCCTTAAATTAGTTTCTCTGATTGTATCTCAGAGAACTGAACAGAAACCTTAGGTTGACAATTTCTTCTTGCTGACTTTGGTTGTTTTTCTCATGTTTCAGGCCTTTCTTTCTAAGGGGAAGTTCTGGCTGACTTGTTTTCAAAGCAATATTCATCCTTAACTCCATCATAAAGCATTAAGGAGTATTTAGATAATCAAATCCAAGTCCCTCATCTCCTAAGAGATACATACAATCTATACTGGGTAATTAGTTCTCTTTTCAGAGGGGCTGTCATCATTTGATTAGTGCAGATTAAGGCTGATCCTGAGGTGCCAGTGGGTGAAGATGTCCTGCTCTTCATCATCCATCTCCAGGCACCCAGCAGAGCAAAGATCAGGAGGGAAGGAGCAACTTGTTGGGAGACATAACCTTGTGCAGTGGGATAATACCACGGGAATGGGGAAAAAAGGAATAGAAAGGGCAAAATTCTCACAGTAAAGCCCAACTGCTTGTGAGAGAGCTTCCCAGGGGAAATAGCAAAAGTTCTGCCAATCTGGACTAATTTAATATGGGACTGACCAAAGCAGCAGAGGCTGAACAGAGTGAACAGCTGGTGCTGGCTGGGGAAGAACGGGGGCCCTGCAGGTGTTTCCCCTCTTTGGAACTGAGATTCATCAGAGATGAACCAGTGTTCCTCTGCATAATCCTCAAAACAGCAAGACTAAACTCATACCTTACTTATTAAGGTATTATTTATTATTAATTAAAACCATAGGCATGGGTTTTATCATATCATATCCTCTCCTGCCCCATCAGGCCCTGCAGCAACACTGCTACAGCTTCAGTTCTCCACCACTGAAGAAGAGGAATAAATGGGGCTGAGTATTCAAACAAAACTTAATTTCATTCTAACCTTGGAACCAGAAGAAAAGCATTAATTTGAGTTAAGCCATTGGCACAGATAACTATTTTTACTGTAATAATAATAATACAAATAATTCCCTTACTCTGCTTCACTTCTTTGTGCTTAGATTGGAATGAGGCAAAATTGAACAAATGAAATTAGGGTAGCCTGAACCTTGAATTAATATTTATTAAGATTTTAGTGCATGAGATAAACGTAGAAGAAAAAGCTTGATTATGGGTTTAAACCTTCTTGCATCAACCCTGACCTTTTCCCACCGGGCTGCAATCCAGGAGCCTCGGAGCAGCTGGGAGTGATCCACAGCTGGGAGCAGCAGGAGCTGGGACTGGAGAGAAGGAATCCAGGCTGGGGCTGAAGATTTGGACACGTTCACTGCTGGGGCTTGAGTTGACTCGTAGAAATGCCCTCACTTGTGGCTGGTGAAAGGGGAGAGGACGGGGGGAAGACAGGCTGGAACGGGACTAACCAGACATGGGAATAACTTCCCGAGCCTGCCAGACACGGAGGTGGGGTGGGATTGTTCGTGGCAGCTTGGACAGGAGGCAGCCCTTTTGGGGAGAGACGTGCTGTGACCACATCCTTGCCCTCAGGATGGTTGTTATGAGGGAATAGGAACAGGGATAACAGCAAGGTGAGGGGAATGCGAGTTGGAAATGAGAGTCTTCGTCAGGAAGGGTGATCAGTGCTGTGGTAGCAGCACTTCTCTGTGGTGCAGACTCTGTGAAACACTGAGGTTATAGTTCTGAGCAGGTTGTTTACCTCGAGCTTCCTTAGGCCTTTGTTTTCCCTCTCCATGTGGGTGGAGAAAAGGGTAAGGAAGAGTTTTCCAGGCTGCACCTCTCTGAATGCTGAACACAACGTGCCTGAGCCGAAAAGATCGAGGGATGAATGAGGATAGAAAGCAATTAAATTAGTGCATGTCTGTGCAAGCAATAGGGATTCTTTGTGTCTATTTTCATTTCCAGGGTTTTGCCTTTTTCCCAGTCCTCCTGCCTGGCACAGCCTCCAGCTGACCCTCCCCCGTGCATATGGTGATGCCGCAGGAGCCCTTCCCTCTATTTTAAGAGACAGAAATGTGGCTGGAAAATATGAATACCATGAAAAGCAAACATGAACACCACGAACAAGCCCTCGCCAGTTGTTCCCCACGCTTTCCCTCCCTCCTTTCCCTCGCCCTGACTGCAACATTTGTTGTACTTGTAGCATCCAATTGATTTTATTTCTCTTTCTCTTGGCCATCCTTGGGTTTCCAGTGCACTGTGGATTTTTTTTTTTCTTTAAGAAAAGAAAGTGCAATCTCACAGGAGGAAAGAATGGGGGGATAAAAAATATCCAGCTTGGCAGTTATCTGCTGCCTGGATGTCCTCCTGAGAGGCTGCAGAAGGTGGTCACCACCATGTTTTAATTAACAATCCGCACGCGTTCCAGCTGTTTGACAATTGTAGCTGAGCTTGTAGGAGCAACAGGGGGGATGTGGGTTTTTTTTTCCGCTCTCTCCAATTTCCACACTTAAATCCTTGCTTGCTTTCGCTGGGCCCACATGCAGCTGTACACCTGAGCAAGTATGATACTCGCATTGAATCAATATCATGATTTATGCATAAAAGCCCAGAAACCCCGCAAAACAATTGTGCGAGTAATTTTTCATGAACTAGGCTTAAAGCACTTGCCAACAGGCGAAATTACCCTCTTGTTAAGTGTTGTATTTTGTTCTGCCTTCTTTCTTCTCCTCCGTGTACGCCTTAATATTGATAAGTGTTCTCTGGCATGAGAGAACATTTGCATTTTGTGCTAAACATCCCGTGGCTGAGCACATCAAAGGATCCTTTTGTTCTCTCCCCCCTTGCGGATTCCCTCAAACTCGGGCCTCGATTTCGGAGATAGCTCTGTGTGTGTGTGTGTGTGTGTGCCGTGGCTGGAGGTTCTGTTCTGGGGCTTGTTAGTCAGACTCAGCCCTCGGTATCCTCGGAGCAGTTTGCTCGAACGCTCCGAATGCCATGCAAAGCCTTTCCCTGCGATATTTGAGGACGATGTTTGCGCTGAGGTTCCCGTTTGATTCTGTGCAGAGCTGACTCAGTGGCTTCCCTGCCTGTGCTTAGACTTCAAGTAGCTGCTGCAGATCAGATTAATGATATTAAAAATTTCTTTCCTTCCTCGGGTGGCTGCTTATAGATCTTGACTGTTCTTTGTTTCCAAGGATTCTGTTCCTTTCAGCCCCACTGTCAGCTGTCTTCCCTGCGCTTCTGGTGCCCACCTTCCCTGGCCATTCTTGATTCCAGAGGCAGGAAACGTGCTCACCCTGAAAGCAGGAGCCTCATGGGGTGTGTGCACGTGTGTGTGTCCTCCTCCCACACCACCACCACGTGCCAAGTCCTGCCTTTGGACCCACTTGGAATGTCCAGTGGAGGTGGGACAAGAGGCACTTGGTGGTTGGGTTTCAGGGGCTGCTCCTCTGTGTGCACTTGGGGTCCCCCTGTGGCATCTCCTGGGCTCTGGCACTGCTCAGGAACGATGTGGTGGCACAGGAAACCTCCTGAGTGTGGGACAGCCTGAGCTGTGTCCTTGTTGCCAGCTCGGTGGTGGCTCCTGCAGTGCCATCCTTTGGGAAGGGTTTCTGTGGCCATGCAAGGGAAAGGGCTGGGAAATACAGAACAAAAACCATACAACCCACCATTTTCATGGAATCATGGAAACATATTTGTGTTGGAAGGAACCCTAAACACCATCCTGTTCCAACCCCCTGCCATAGGGAGGGACACTTTCCTTTAGACCAATTTCTCTACATTGCACTTCTCAAGAGCAAACCAAGCCAGGTGTGGAAGATTGATTCCCTACATATCAACACCAGACAAATGGATAATTGGATGCTTTGACTGGTTGTCTCAGTCCCTGTCAGCAACAAGCCCCTTCCCCTGCCCTTCCCTGGCCCTGGGGCTCTCAGTTCCAGCATCCCAGCCCAACAGCCAGTGGCCAGAGGGAAGCAGCAAAGAGAAAGGAGCAGTGATGGGCTTTAATTTAGCTAATCTGTCTCTAAAAATGCCACCTATTAAAAGAATAAGGCTTTAACTATCTTGTCTGTCAGAAACAAATGGCTGCTGCAACATCAAAGTTCCCCAGCTTAGTTAATGTTTATTTAAATGACCATTTTCCACTGGCAGATAAAAGATTGAAGTGTTTTGTTGCTATTGTTGTTTTTTTAGAGTCCTCGAATATGAAGGCGCCTGGAGCCAGCATTTGATTCTCATTATGTTATGACATTTTTTTCCCCCTACACAATTTGAATAACACTCTGCTTAACTCAACAGCTGGAGGGATATGGCTTTTTCTTGAAATTTTGGAAAGGGAAGACAGTTCTGTGTAAACCTCCTCTTAAAACAAAACAAAACAAACCAACCCTAAGAGGTGTGGTGTAGGTAGCAGAGTGCTCATTTTCCCCAAGCACCTTTCCATGGCCCTGGAAATGATCCCCCAGGGTTTTTATTTACAGCAGCGATTAGTAAAAGCACAGCCACTCAGACGGGAGGGGAAAAGTGTTGGCACAAAGGGCGTTTTAATGGCGTTCACACCTCTCCATTAGGAAGCAGACTGGTAGTTACCCACTCTCAGATTTCCACCTCTTAAGGGATCATTAGGATCAATTAGCCTTCCCCTGTCTAGCACGGGCTGGAAGGTTTCAGCTGGTTGTTTTGGAGTGAAGCTTTCAGTCACTGGAATTGAAGCTGGTATTTAAGGGAAGGTTTAAATCAAGCTGCCCTGGCTTGATGTCAGGATTTTGGGTAAATGCCTTTCAGACCTCCCTGCTCTGCACTGCTCCCCAGCCACAGACCTGCACAGGGCACTCCGAAATCCCCCTGAGCCAAACTCCCACCAGCTCCATGCAGGCTCATCCAGCCCTGCCCACAAGGACCTGATTTAGGGGTGAACATGGTGGTGCTGGGTTGGTGGTTGGACTTGATGATCTCAGAGGTCTTTTCCAACCTTAACGACTCCAGGGTTCCATGACTGTGGGTTGAGTGCTCAGCAAGCCCAAACCTTACCCTTCATCCCACGATTCAAAAGAGGATCAGGTCCTTGCCAAGTCCAACTCTCAGTGGGAGCCAAATGGATTTTATCCTCCTTGAGATAGCACTGCTTTTAAATTGGGATTTCCAGGGCGCTTTAGGTTTCTTTACCGCCCTCCTCGTACCTGAACCACAAAGCACTCCTGCCTCCCTGATCATATGCAAGTTGAAATGAAAGTCAGATTTGATTCAAGTTTTCTTAAATCTTCCTTCTTACTGCTCCTCTGGGCACATTATTGAAACTCCAGAAACTCTTCCTCATTTAAGGAGTTAATGAGAGTCATTTTAAACCCTTGAAACGTGCTCAGGGCTTACCTGCTGCTCAGAAATGGCTTTCCAAGGTCTCCCAGGCAGCTTTGCTCTATCACAGCTTCAGGCCGTGGTTTACTGAATTCCTGCTCTCCATACCCTGGAATTGCTGCATTTTGTGATCACATATCTCAGAGTTCACGTGCTCCTTCAGAAGGTCACTCCTGGCTGCCTTCAGCCACATTAACGATTGTTGATTGGATCTGGTCATCTTTAAGTCAAGGTCAATACACAACGATTTAGTTTCACTTTGCATAACCTCGTGTCTCTCTGCTGGCCTGTGTTTTTTCCTCCAAAGGCCAAGTCTGCTCTGTTTTCTCCAAACCTCTGACACCCCACAGCAGTGCTGTTGATTCCAGATTAAGCCTGTTCCACTGTTTCTCTCTCCCAAGCTTCCAGATGTTGCCCCCAGTTCCAAGCTTGGCTGCAGGCGAGGAGCAGCTGGGCTTAAGGGCTGCAGAAGCTGCTCCATGGTCCTGTCCAGCTCCTTTCTTTATAGCAACATTATCCAAAAATGGTGTAAATATGTCAGCAGAACAAAACAAACACAAACATGGAGTGTTAGAGTAATTTTTCATTTGCTTTCACACCAAGCCCGACTTCCAAAGTTGCAGAGCACTCGCAACTACCAGAAAGCCAGTGTAACCTTTCTTTAATTTAATTAATTAATCCATCACTGTAAAAGTTTGAAGAGAAATGGAGGAACAGATCTAAACTACAGGATCCGGTAATTTATGAGTTATGGCATAAAACCAGTAGCAATTTTAGTCAGGCCATGATTTACAGACACGGTGTAGGGGAGCAGAAGCGAGTGCCCTGAAGCCATAAAATAAGGTTACTCACCGGCAGGACCATGCTTCAGTCTGACAGCAGTTCACATTTCCTTAAAACCCAGAAAGCAGTGTCACAGCCAGCCAAGAGCTGGCCCAGAGCTGGCCCAGAGCTGGCCCAGAGCTGGCCCAGAGCTGCCAGAGCATCGCTGCAGGGCAGGGCAGGGCAGGCAGGGCTGTGCTGGGGGCACGCGGTGCAGTTGTGACGGGCGAGCTGCAGGTGCCCGCTCTGACACTGCGTCAGCCCCGCCAGGGGAATTATCTCCCTGCCTGCTTATTGCTGTGACTCCCTGCCCGACCTCAGCTGGCCAAGGGTGAGGGAAAATCAGCCCTTTACACCTCTCAGAACAGGAGAAACCTCCCTGTGCTCAGAGGTGCTGATATTGCGGCGGCCTCAGGGTTTGCAGGGAGGGTCCCTGAAGGGCTCAGACGCCGAACCAAGCCCTCAGTTGTTGGTCAGGACCTGACCTGAGCCTGAGCATCACACCAGAAACCACACCTGCACTGGGATTTTGATCAGATCTCCAGAACTTCCTTCTGGGCTCAGCCCTGACATGTGCAGAAAGAGCCTTTCTCGCCTTCCTTGGGGTTTCCATTTCCATTTCATTCCACGGGCTCAGAAAGTGTTAGAAGTGGAACAGAGAGCGCAAATTATTTTTATCCAAATTTATCTGGACCTTCCAGGCAGGCTGGGTGCAGAGGATGGAGGTCCCTCATGTGTTTATACTCTCTCTAAGCCACTGGCTCAGAACAAAGAGGTCAGCTGCCATCATTTCCTTGACCTCTGAATTGCTAAACTCTTCTCACTTCTGACTGTCTCGTGCTGGTTCCAAAAAAAATAAAAGGTTTCACACTAAATCCTTAGCAGGGCAAGAAAGAAATCTATCCCCAGGGGAGGAAAGGCAGCAAAGGAGAAAATAAACTCTCAGATTAAATTCTAAAAGTGCTTTATTAACACTTTTTTTCTTTTTAAAGCTTAGTTCCCCCCATGAACATACAGATCTTGAAACCTTTCGATTTCTTAATAGCACATTCTCATTTAAACCACAATAAAAAGATGCTGAGGGGAGAATGAAAGTGTCTCTAATTTCCCCTTAACCTCTTACAAAATTGCTATGGAAACAACAAATATCATATTTCAGTGGTCATCCACATGGACAGAGTGTTATTTGCAGGAGCACTCAAATGGCTGCACTGCAGGCGGTCTGCTCCCAAAAACCTTCCTTGGAAAGACACCAGAGCTGAGAGTCTGGTCCACACCCACCTGCAGCACTTTGGGCAGTGACTGTCCCAGGGGTCACAGCCTGTCCTCGTGTCCTGCCAAAGGAGAATAATGGGCACAGATTCCCTCCCAGCTGCAAAGGAGCTCATTGCCTCAGAATGGATTTAAACCCCAGTGTGATCAAGCCCTGCTGGTTTTCTTCCTGGCAAGGTACTGGGAATACCTTCAGGTATTTCCATGGTGCTGATGGGTCCTTTGCATTATGGGTCCTTTGGATTATGGACATTTCTGCTTTGCAGGCTGGGCAGGCACCTGAGCAGATTTATTATTACAGAGCCCCTCAAATCCCCCTCTGTTCTGGATGCTGGAGCAGAAGTAAAACTAATCACAGGATGTTCAGTTCATCTGTTTGCAAATGGATGTCATAACTTCATTTCTCCTCCTCTGGGCCTGCACCCCATGCCCAGAGGAGCTGTGGCTGCCCCATCCCTGGAAGTGTCCCAGGCCAGGTTGGACAGGGCTTGGAGCAACCTGGGCTGGTGGAAGGTGTCCCTGCCCGTGGCAAGGGGTGGAACTGGCTGGTCTTTGAGTTCCCTCCTAACCCAAACCACTCTGTGATTTTATGATTCTCTTTCAGAGCAGGTTTCTGAAAACAACCACCTGCCACTGCCAATTCCCAACCCACAGGGCTCTCCAGTCTCTACACACCATACAACGTGTATTTATCCATCCTTTCATTTCCATAGGCTCTGTGTACCCTACACACATCATTGACAGTGATTAATGTCTTTCACAGTTTGATTCTATAGAAATTGCCTGCGCCCAAAAAGCTCAATGTATTTCCTTAAACAAATCAAGCTTGATAAATATTAATGCGCCGTGGCCTCTCTGCACGGTAAGTCTGGATCTTTGTGGCTAATGATTTGAATGGCTGATAAAATTGTATTTAAATATTTTATGCTGGAAGACATCTGTAACTAAGACAGCACGTTACACAGGCAGGGTTGCTCCAGACAGTCCCACACTGGCACTGCGCTCCCAAAGTCCTCTCCTGAGGTCTCCAGATCTTCCAGGGTTTCATTCAGGCCCCCTGAGCACCACGATGGGAAGAACAGGGTACTGTTTGCCAGGCCCTTCTCTGCTCTGGGAACCACCAGACGGGCTTTGGCACGTGGGGAGATGCCAGCTGATGGGAGGGGAGGGAAGTAAATGCCAGTTCCTTGGGAAATATCACCTGGCAAGGACTTTCAAAGGCTTAAATCTCCCAGATTTCCTTGGCTCTCGGAGTTACCGGCTTGTTTGCAGCTTTATGACTAGTCCTTGATATCCTAAAAATACACCAGGTGGCTTTTAAGTGATTCTAAACACAGGCCACGTTGCTCAGGGTGTGGGAACAGGACATATGCAGCCCTGCACTCCTGTTATCACCAAAATGTGCTCATCAAAGCACCCTGTGCTGTGCCATCCCTCACTCCTCCTTTAATTTCAGCTCCGTGCTGAGGATTTTCCCCTCTGTGATATATTAATTTCAAATATTGACTCACCAGATTCTGTGATTGATAGAACTCAAACATATTAGTCTTATTACATCCTATACACTTTAATTAACTTCAGTGGGTGATGTTAATCAACTTGAAGGGTGAGATGTGGAGCTGCTAAGTAAATGAAAGGGAGATGGAAAAATATCTCACTACATTATCTACCTGTGTGCAGAGCTCCTACTGCTGAGCCAGACACATTTAGAAGGTAGTTTTTTTGCATTAAAACCTGTTTGTGGGACATTTAATATCAGGTTCCTTCATTTAAGTTAAAACAGGTGTTCAGACTGTACAGTAGTTTGTTCAGGTTATGAAAAACATTGAAAAGAAATATTATTTAAAAGTGATGTTTCAAAAAAAGGGGCTGGGACTGAAATTTAGTCTTTCTGAGGTCAACACCTAATGGGAAAAGCAGAATCACAGAATCATTAAGTGGTTGGGTTGAAAAGGACCTTAAAACCCATCCAGTCCCACCCCCTGTCATGGGCAGGGACAACTTCCACTGTCCCAGGTTGCTCCAAGCCCTGTCCAACCTGGTCTTGGACACTTCCAGGGATGGGGCAGCCACAGCTTCCCTGGAATCAGGCTGATGTCCTCAGCATTAACTTTCCAATCACATTCAGAAGTGCTTGCAAAGAAAATGGAGGTTACCCCTTGGAGTAACAGGTACCCAGGGGAAATATGTTTTAGTATTTCGAAGTTTCCTCACGACCTTGCAATCTTCCTTAATTCCATCACCACGCCTCTGTGTGTTCCTCCCTGCCATCTGAATATGCAATCAGCATTCAAAACCTTGCTAAACCTTCAGCTTGGATATAAAAGAGGTTGTAATTTCCATCCCAAGCCAAAGAGCTGAACACCTTGGGCCAGCGCAAGCATTTCCAGCAGGGGATTCATTTCTGTCATTGGGGGATCCACTGGGTTCATTAGTTGATGTACCTGGTTCAGTAGATGGCACATTTGATTAAATAAGTGATGTATTATTATTTTGGCACTCAGTGAAGGATTCATTTTTCCACTGGATCGTTTCCCCAATGCTGGGTAGCTCAGTTCATCTCGGTTTTTCAGTGAGCCTCACATAAGTCCCAGCACTAACAGTGGCTCCTTTCACGGCTGGTGTGTCCATGATATCAAACCCTGCACCAAGAAACACTTCATATGCAAAATGTAACGTGAAAAATGTCCAATATGTTATGCAAATATGTTTCTGAGCCCGGAAAATGTGCAAACACGAAACTATTCTTTGCAATTTATTTCAATTTTACCCGTCCTTGTACACATGCAATATTTAGTAGCTCCTCTAAAGCGCCTTGTCGTGAAGTACCCCCTGTGCCCTCAGAGTGCCCACCAGGGAGTTCTTCACCCATCACTGAAAGGCAGCAGGGTGTGAGGCAGCAGCTGCTCGTGCACACACGGATCCAGCAGCCCCCTCCAGGGTGGGATGTGACAGCTGTTCCTACCAGGATCCCTCACCCAGCCCAGGAATGCTGTTGCTGCCACACTTGCTTTCACAAGCAATATCCCTCACCGTGACACGATGCTCAGCTCCATAAAGAGGAAGAAAAAAAGAGAGAAAGAAAATGTTACACACAATCACATAAATCACAGAACCAGGGAATCAGAGGATGGTTTGGGTCGGAAGGAGCCTTAAAATTCATCTCATTCCACCCCTTCCTGCCATGAGCACCTTCCACCAGCCCGGGTTGCTCCAAGCCCTGTCCAACCTGGCCTTGGACACTTCCAGGGATGGGGCAGCCACAACCTCTTAGATGTGAATCATGGCCATGAAGATCAGCAGGGACTGAACTGAGCAGAGATTTGCTTTGTGATGTTCCACTGGCCCCTTCCATTTGGTCCCCAAGTGTAACTCCTCTCTCTCCAGCCATGGATACACTGGCTCCTGATCTCATGGTGTATTATAGGACAGAAGGATGTGCTGGTTGCTGGACTGTGACCCCAGCCCTTCCTCCCCAGGTCCAGAGGAGTACCCAAGGACAAAAATGTCATGATAGAAAGGAGGAAATATTCCAGAGGCAGAGAGTTCTACCTCACTTGCCTTGCAGGTGCTGATGTGCATTTAGTGTGAAGTTTACTGTTCCCTATCCCATAGAACAACCTCTCCATGAGGTCACAGCCACCTACAGCTGCAGCTGCCCCTAAAATGGGACACAGCACTCCTTGGCAGCCCACAGCCATTCCATGCTCCAGCCAGGACAGGGAAGGAGTATCCCCAGCCCCATGGATGTGTCAGCTGGAAGTGAGATGAGCAGGGAGATTGCCTGTGCTGGAATTCGGCCAGGACACCGGGATGAGGCCAAAAAAGCATCTCCCTGGGACAAAGGCTTCCAATTTAGTTGGATCTGCTGGAGCCAACTGTACCCAGCCCAGTAACAACATCTCCTCTACAACTTGCAGCTGTATAAATCATCCTGCCTTTAATTACTGAGCCAGGGTATTGCATACACACAGCCCAGAGTAATCTCAAAGAAATGGAACTTTGCCCTGAAATTAAGACTTAATCTCCTGTTTTGCTGGGCTTTTTTTTTTTCTTATTTGCACTCACTGAATGCTGTGACCTTGTAGTTCCTCCCGTTCGTGGGACTCCACGTTAGAAACCGCTTTCAAGAGCAGAAATTGTGTGAGAAACCCGGAATTTTATAGCAGGGAGATTTAATTTAGATAGCAGGGCCTGATCACTGCCGTGTCTTTTGTACCAGGCTAAACTTTCCCCGTTAACAACCAACAGGAAGCAAAGCCTTGGAGTGAAATGCACCCGGGGCACCAGCGGCTCTGGTGACGTGGTGGCCCTGGGTGGCTCTGCCCCACGGAGCCACAGCCCCAGGGGACAGTCCCCGTGGCCCAGTGGCCCCAGGAGACTCTTCCCTGGGTGAGGGGCTGCTGCCAGCCCACCCCCCCCCACCCAGGGCAGGGGCCAGGGGCTCCATCCCACCTCCTCTGCACGGTCCTCGTGTCGTTTCCAGTGACCTTTATCGCCCAGGAAAACCCTCCTCCTCACTTCCACAGCCTTTGACTGTCTGGCTTTTTATAGAATATTAATTTATGGGAACAAAGGCTGTCTTTCCCTATGTGTATGGAGAGCATCTGGCACCAATTACAAATCAGGCTTCTAAGTGCTCGAATACTATAAATGTGAACCAAAACTGCCAAAAATCTCTCCCCCCCCCCTCCCTCTACACAGCTGGATGAATCTCTGCCATCTTCTGTCATAAATGACCTTGGGTTTGACTTTGTGATTTACTTTGACGTCAGTTTAGCCATGCAAACCCAAAGTTCACTCCTTTGATATCACCAGATGAAATATTCAGCCCTGCATATAAAGCTCTTTCCCACCTTTCTCCCAATCAATTTGCCTGGCAGCTTGGAAGCTGCCAGCGTTCCAGTTTAACTTCAGACCTGAAGATAAAACTATTCCCTGGGTTTAACCAAACTTTTTTTTTTTTGTTCCTTGATCCTGGTGATCAATAAAATACAATTGATTTTTACAAGCATAAATCATAAGTGCCTCTTAGTGCTCGGAGAGTACATTCAGTCTTGGTAATGAGACCGAAAGATCTACTCTTTGTTTTGCTCTATGAGCTGTTTGTCACGTTGAAGAGGCTGCTGTGAATGACTCACTTCACTTTGAAGAGAGATTTATTTTTATAAACCATTATTCCTTCTCTTGCAAAGACATATTTCCCCCCTCTCCCCCCTACACACACATATCATGGTGGTACAATTTAATTTCATGTTTTCACTGCGGAGGGTGAGACCCTGGGACCCTCTCCTTGCTCCCCTTGGTCCTGGATGCTCCCAGTGCTGGCTGGGTCAGGGTTTTTCCTGGGGGCAAACACTCACAGGACTTTTGGAACATCACAGATCATCACTGGAAGTGCTGTTATAAATTATTCCTAAATGAGTAGAAGAACAGGCAGTACTGGTATAGGGTAGAATCTCTTTTCCACTCCAGTGATACAACAGTATATTCTATTCAAAAAGAAACAGCCTCTCTCCCAGGTATTAACCCCGGAATCTTCCCTCCCAGCTGGTTTTAGGTTGTGCTCAGCCTTCCTTGGCACTGCCCATGGCAGGGACCACCCAAACCCAGCAGATCCTCC
>JAWWES010000076.1:4971654-4982174 GCA_035583135.1 Lophotriccus pileatus | reverse complement strand
CCAGCTGGTTTTAGGTTGTGCTCAGCCTTCCTTGGCACTGCCCATGGCAGGGACCACCCAAACCCAGCAGATCCTCCCAGACAGAACCACTGAGGTTCAGCCACGTGTGGAAAACCCCAAGGCAAGACTTGGACTGACCAAGGCCAGGATTTGGACTTGGAAGATCCTTGTGGGCCCCTTCCAGCTCAGGAAAGGTTTCCCATCACAGAAACATCCGAGTGATGTCATTCCCCAGCATGTGCAGCCTTGAACTTCCAAACCTGGAGCTGGTCCTGTGCCTCCCATTTCCCCAGCTGGAAAGCAGGTCAGCTCCTCCTGCTGCTGCTCTGGGAGCATCCAGTCACTCCTGTGAGTTTGCACTTCGCAGGGTTTGGTCCTGTGGTAGGACTTTTGTCACAGTGAGAGCTGGAGCAGCCGGCTCTTCTTTTGAAATTCATTTATATAAAAAGTAATACCTTGCCTTGTCTGGGCTCTCCTTCTTGACAGTGACTTATAACTGATGTTTCAAAAAATATGCAAAAATTCCTGCAATGTCTCCAGCCTGTCAGCAATATATGCAAGAAAATTGCTTCCTGACCTCCATCATTTCATAACCTGAAGCAGGAGGGCTCATAATCTCAGCTCCTGTATATGCTACAGTTCCTGAAGCTGCAGATTCTCATCTTATTATAATGGACAGATTGGATGCCAAATAGTTATAGCTTAATTTAAATGTCTATTCTAATCTTTACTCTTTACTTCCACCCTAGTTTTTATTGAAGTAAACAATCTATTTGCAAAATGAAATGCTTAAAATAGGAGGTGTTGTTTTCTTTTTTTCTGTGGGGAAATTCAGAGCTGGAATTACTTATATTAGCTGGTCAGAAATTGGGAGCTGTTTTACTTGAGAAGTTAAAAGCTTTTTAGACAGCTTTGTTTTCCTTCAGAACATAAATATAAGAACAGAGCTCAGTTTGTTTTAATGTTCTGTTGACAGAAACTGATGCTCTTATGGCTTTGTGCTAATGAAGAGTGTGTTAGAGGTGTACATTTAATTTTAGGCTGTTTGCTTGGGATTTTATGTTTGTCTCCACTCCACACATCCCACAGCAACATCTCAGCTCTGGAGTCCAGCTTTGAGCGATTCCTTCCACTCTTTCTTCCGTGTTTTGTCCAACTCCTGCCTGGTCTACACCCTTTTTATTTGGACAACATCCCTCCCTCTACCCAGGTGTTCCACACCCTCCCAGGATGCTCCTGTTCCAGTTGGTGAGGAATCTGCGGATTGATTTCTCTGCCTGCTCAATCAATATTTATTGTGCATTAACACTGTTTCCAGCATCCACTCAGTAAGGACAGGAATCTCCAGCCAGTTCCCCGACACTCTCCCATTCTAATTCACAGGCACCACCTGTTAGGGGAAGTTTGCTTCGTATTGGCTGAACACTGAGCAAACCATGGGAAGTCTGGATTAACAGAGCTGAATAAACCCACCCCAAGACCTTCCCCCTTCCCATTTTTTCTAATCAGGAATGTTGTCATCTTCCCTGACGGATTATTAATGCTACACACAAGCATGTAATAGAGATGGTGTTTTTCCATTCAGGGATTTTTTTTTTGTCCTGATAAACAGCCTGGCACAGACAAGTTACCCCAGTTACTGCACGAATGGTGGCTGAGTTTAAACACAGCCAAATTCTTGAGAGCTGCTGGCCCTGGGCCAGGAGACCTCTGTCATCACTCTTGGCTCCTCCTCTGCAATCCATCACCAGTGACCCGTCACCCCGGCAGCTACCAGAAGAAATCTGGCATCTGGTGCATGTTTTTTATCCCAGCTCAGGTTCTGGTTTCTTTATCTTCATGTCTGGCTCAAAGCTGCTCGAGCAATGAGGGATCTTTCTGTTGAATCCAACAAGCTTCATGTTTTCCTTTCTTTTCCTTAGATCTGTTCCAGTCCTGGTTGGTTTTTTATATTCCTTTCTGTAAGGAAATAAAAATTAGCCTGCTCTGTGTTTACTCTCTATCTCTTTGCTCCATCTCTTCTATATGGTTTTGGGGTTTTTTTTACTGTTAATTTATTTCTAGCTGTTTATCTTAGATATTCCTTTTCCTCAGCATTTCTCCTGCTGTGAGGTGTCTTGTGAGGGCTGGTAAATGATGGGATGTGCAGCATTTCATAGCTGGGTCAGCACTTCAGTCAACCCAGTTCAGTGATGAGTACAAGTTACAAACATCCAGGCTTTGATGACCATCATCTGGCTCTGATGACCATCAGCAGGCTCTGAAATACCCCAGCCCTGAGGCTCAGCTCCTCTTTTAGCAGGTGGGATGAGGGTTAGGAGAGGTGCTGGGCAGGGACAGCCTGCCCTGGTGGGGCTCTCTGCAGGGATGGTTAGGTTTTGGGAAGCTCCAGGCTCTCTGGAACACCTCTGGGTGCTGGCTGTGCTCCTGCAATGTGGATAAAAATAGGCCATAAGGTGTGTGGAAAGGACAAAATACAAGTGAAGAGTTTAGGTGTGTGCTCAGACTCGGCTCTGAGTGGCTCCTGGCAGAGCTGCTCCCACCCTGCATTCTGGAGCTGCTGCTTTCCATGACAAAAACCATGAGGAGAGAGAACATTTGGGAGCTGCTGTGCCTGCAGGAGGCTCTGAGTGGGAGGAGAGTGGCTCCAGCACAAGCCCATGGACAGAAACAGCGAGTACAAAGAACCACAACTGCCTTCTCTGATTTGATATAGAAGCTGCTGCTTTAAATTATTCATCCCTTTGCCATAGTTTGTTTGTTTTATATTTAGTTTGACATGGTCTAGAAGTTGGAGTAATTTTCTAACTCACTGAATGATTTTTTTATTTTTATTTTTTGCACTCTCTTAAGCACCTTCCCTGTCACATGAAAACAATTTCCAATCAAGACTCCAAAGCACCCACTCAGAGCTGATGGACTTTATTTCCTGTGAATCTCACTGGATACATTTCATTTACATACATTTGCATGGGGAGGCTGAGGTAGCCTTTGACTTGAGGTGACCCAAACTCCTTTCTATGCAAATCCTTATAAAAGGGAGTAGTAACCCAGGTTAAACACCCCTTGGCACAACGGGGTGTGCTGTGAAATACTCTTTCTGCCTCTCTCTTGCCTTTTATTTTTAGTTTAAAGAGCAGCAATTGAAGCAAAGCGTCTGAGTGTTGTGGAGGGAGGGTTTTTTTGGGTGGTTTGTGCTCATCTGAAGCCCTGCTGTGTGAGCAGAGTTGCAGTGGGAATCGCCCTGCTGGCAGCGACAGCCGGCGAGCCCGGCCAGAGCTCCTTCCCTGGGTCAGCCTGGCAGAAAGAAATGCCATAATGCCACTTCCCTCCCCAGATTTTCTTCCACTGAGTAATTTATTAATTACAGCATGCCCACTGGAGAATAAAAACCTTGGCCTACTTTGGTTCTGAGTGTCAGGGGATGAGAGTTGGCTTTTCAGGAGATCAGCAGGTGCAAAAGCAGGCTATGATGGGGCAGGTGAGGTTTGGAGGAGCAGAGTTCACTGTTTTTTGTTGCTCAAAGATTTCAATGCACCTTTCTGGGAGAGGAAAGGACCATTTTGTACATCAGAAAACTGAAACAGAGGCACCAAAAATGCCTTGGTGAAGGTCATACACAAAGTGAGTCGCTGTCCGTGATCTCTGCTGATTTTCGCTTCTCATGTTCACTGAATTGTCTTTAGGTCTGAAGAAATGGTAAGAAAGGATGAAAATGGTATAGGAGGGTGGATGCAATAATTTAAGAGTATTTTGGCCTCAAAAATCTACGAATTAATGAGATATCACCCAGACTGAGATGAAGCTCAGAGGTTATGGATCAGCCCGTCGTGTAATCAAACCTGTGAGACCAGCGTTTCGTTTCCAAAATTGCATTTAGGTACTTTGAAGGAGAAGTAATTTTAAAAGTTGTCAGGGAAATTATTCATACCAGCAGTAGTTAAACCCATCTGTAGGGCAAGAATAACATCATAAATTAGCAGGATAACTCAGGTTTTATTTGTGGAGAGCCCTGAATGGCTGAATCACTGGTTTAAAAACAAAATACCATCAGAGTGTGTGAGACTAGATGCACCCGAGAAAATCAAGTCTTGGAGAGTCTGAAGAAAGAAACTTGGAAAGAAAGACAATTTGATTAGTTCCTTTTAGCAACTAATTTGCTGAGCTCACTGTTGTCCAAGTTCTCCCAGAAAAGCACTTAGAGGCAGTGCCTGTCCTTTAAAATGGCTTGTGTGCTCAGCACCTTCTGCAGAAGAGGTTGGAGCTCCTGTCAGGAAACACTAAATAAATTATAACAATAATTAAGAACCTGCCACTTTCTATAAAGCCTCGTGTTTGCTCTGCTTTTCCTAAGGAGAAAAACACCCACCAGTGGCTGTTTGTGGACAGCAGCACTTTGTCTGGGTTCTGGTGGGTTGGGGGATGGACCAGGTTCTGATCCAGGTGAAGCCTCTTGACCAGAAAACACGGAATTATAGAATAGTGTGGGTTGGGAGGGATCTTAAAGATCACCCAGGGCCCCACTGAAAAACCCCAGCCCAGGTGGGTTTGTGGGTGCAGAGAGGGAAAGCAGCTTTTTCCTAAAGCCTTGAATCCAGCAGGGCAAGGTTCAGCCCCCACTGGCTTTACCTGGTGATAGAAACCCGAGCACCACCAAATATCCTGAACGCAGCACTCGAGTTCTCTGCTGAGAATTTTAAGCTTTGCCCACAAACCTGAAAATTCATTTTCCTTGCTGTAATGTGGAACACTTCAAATTCCTATTGTTTCTAAAATGACTCCAGGTAACTCCTCCTGGCTGCCTTTGTAAACCTGGAAGCTGTTCAGCTTCACCAGAGTGTTCCCTGCTTGAAGGCGACTCTTCCTTCTGCTCCAGGGGAGAAATAAATTGAGGCTTTCAGAAGCAGAAAATGAGCAGAGCGTGCTCTGAGCTGGCGTTGCAGTCGCAGTTCCTCCTTGAAACTGTGATCTTGTTCTGGGCATTTTGATTTCCTAATCCTTGGGCTTGTTCAGTGGGTCAACTCCGTGACCCCTAAACTCAGGAGGGATCCCATACTCTGAGTTTAATCTGCCTAAAACTAGCCAAGTCTGAAACACTGAGTCAAAATTGAAATGCAGCTAACTTAATATGTATTGATTTGATTTATTTTACTTATTTATTTATTTTTTAAATAGAGCTCATCTAGGAAATGCAGCTTTTCCAGAAACGTCTGGGGAAAAATTCACTTACCCTTTGGTTTGTTAGCAAACCTATCACTCATGTTTTTCTATAATTTCAGTGCCTTGTTATTTCTAGAAGTTTAGAGAAAGCAAAAGCTTTTTAAATCTGAGTTAGAAGTAACACTGGATGATTTCAAGCAACTGTTTTCTCAGCTCTGGTTGTCTTTCCTTATCTTGCTGAAGAAAATATATTTGAGTAGCTGAAATCATCAGGCTTTGTTAGTTCACATGAAATTAAATGAGTTGTTTTACTCTTCTAAGAATGGACAAATTGGATTCTATTACCACTGATGCCTAAATTAGTAGCTGAGGGTGTTTAAGTCTTATGGGGAAAGTATCTTGGAAGTTTTTATTGAAAATCCAAGGGAAATTTGGACTCCTAGAGCTGTGAGAATTGGCCCTCTGTGAGTGGAACTGGGAGAGACCCTCTTTACCTCCACTGGTTTTTGGGAGTTAAGCACTGAGTTATCTAATAAATCACCTTCTACAACCCCGAGCACCAGGGAGGGAGATCCTGTGTGGGCACAGAGTCAAACACCAGGGAAAGAATTCCTGCTATCAGGAAAGACTTCCAGCAAGGGTTGTCTGGTTTTTTGTGGTTTTTTTTATTGAGATGCTTATTTGAGATAAAATATCTGCACTTGTCATAGCCAGGTCTAAGAGCTCCAAAAGTGACTGAGCTCTGAGCACGTGGATAAAGCAGGGAATGCTGTGTTGGAGACACCAATCTGAGCTCAGCCCAACTAGAGGAAAGACAAAAGGACTGGCCTAAGGTTCCTACTAAGTTAAACTGTGCATTAAAGTGCACCAGGTGAGGTTTGATCCAGCCCATGAACTGTCTGACTACTTACCAAACCCACCCAGGAATCCTGCCCAGAGATACTTTCAGAGGGAGCAGTGCTCCTAATAAATCACATTTCTGCACAGGAAGATAAAACCTTGGAGGGTATTTTGCAGCGTGTTCCTGTGGAATGTAAAATTTCCTGGGATGGGAAATGCTGTAGCTATCATATTTAATTAATCTTCTCCCTCGAAAAGGTTCTTATCCTCCCACCTTTGTAATGCAGTTCAGGTCACTCCACTGGGATTTCCCCCCCTCCCCATGTCTGGCATTAATGCCAGTTCAGTGCATCACTTCAGATGGGGAGATGGAGGAGTTCAATCCAGGGGTGAGCCAGGGTTAGGCAATTTGGAAATGCAGGAGGTCTTTTGCTGAATATAGATCCTGCCTCCTGCTTCAAAGTCCTGCAGGAGCCCCAGTCCCCCCATCCTAAAAAAGGCCTCCCTTCATCGCCCTGACCTTGCCAAAGCTCCCCCTGCCTCCCTGCAGAGCGTTTGTTTGGGATGTCTTGGATGTGATGGATTTCTTCGGAGTGGATATGATAATATTTGATCATTTGTCCTGCTTTTGGAAGAGATCTTTCTTGGTCTGTTCCTTTCCCTGTTTTTCTGGGCTCTGTATTTTCATTCCTTTAAGGTTTCCTCATCTTACCCTGCGAATCTCACACCTGCAGCACAGCCAGATGTTTCCAATGGAATGTGTGTTCACTCTTGAGCTGTCCCTTTCTCAGCCATCACCCATTAAACACCTGCATCCCAGAACACCCTGCCTGGCCTAAATCTGAAGTGCATTAGAGTGATGGGGATCAAATGCAAAGCTTGGCTTTGATTCAAATTCCAAATCCATGCTAAGCTGACGCTGTTCTTACCTGAGCTTTTAGTTAATGCTTTTAAAACACTTCTGGACTTCAATACATTTTTACCTCCTTCTTCCCTTCCTCTTCTGAACACAGGACCTTGGACAGGAGCTGCTGTCACACAGATATTGAGTTACCTCTAGGACAGCAAGTAAAATCTGTGTAACAACAGAGCCATAACATCCAAACCCAACCAAAAGTTGTTTGGAATTAAGTGCTAATTTTCTCCTCCACTTTTGTGCAGTCCCTTGGCAAATATTGAAGAATCTGGCTCCTCCTGGCAGCAACATTCATGTGAATCATCAACAAATCTGTTCTTAAGACACTTTCTCCCCTACAGCAAAGGGTTAAAAACACAAACATGCTTTCTGGGTAGGTGGAACAAGCAACATTTACTTCGACAAACCTCCTGTATCCTGCCAATGACTGAGCCAGTGAAATTCTGGGAGGAGCCCATGTGCTGTATCCAGCAGCATTTCATCCATTTGGAAACTGAATTTTATATATATATATATATTTTCTGGAAATGAAGAATGCCCTTCCTCACCCTCAGTGCTGTCTCCTTCTGCAGAAACAAATGCCTCTTAAAAAACCCTGGGAGCTTCCCAAACTAAGAAAATCAATGAACTTCTTTTCCCCCACCAATATCTAAATAGACATTTTTATGTGCTTTTACATCTTCAGCTGTTGAGCAAAAGGTCAGGACTGATTTGAAGTCAGGCTCTATAACCCAGAGGCTTTAAAAATAATAATAATAAAAAAAAATCCCCAGTATTTCTTTGGCTCTTCTTTTATCAGAGAGCACATAAAAAGATAAAAGAAACAAAAATATAAATGTACATATCACTAAACTCCCTCCCTGCAACAGCTCTGTAGAGAAATTCAGGCTGTTGACAAACTCTGGGTGCAACTGTGGCGATGAACTTGAATCATGTCTGGCAGGACAACATTCCTGGGAGGTCAGAGCAGCATCAACCCATAAATCAGAGAGATTTATGGACAAATATTGTAAGAATAATAACATTTCTCCCTCCTAATATTCACCTCTTGGCCTGCCTGTGCTCCTGCTGGGAGGAGGAGTGGGATATTCATCCAGCTGCAGGAAAAGGGCTGGAGGGAGCCCTGAGAGATCCTCCTCCTCATCCCAACAAGAACCACATCCCAGTAAACACTTCTGACAAATCTTTGTCTAATCAACACTTAGAAGCCTCCAGGGATGGATATTTCATAGGCTCCACAAGCAGTCCCTTCATAACCTGCTATGAAATGAAAAGCAAATTTAAGGACGGCTCCAGCAGCTCCCAATTCAAACACCACTTTAGAAAGACAGAGGATTTAAAGAATTGAGTCAATTTACATCTTTTGGGCAGGAAAAGTGTAAATCAGTGGAAGGAAAGAGAGGCATGTGGTAAATATACTCTTAGGATGTGGGATGGCACAGGTGTGTCCGTGGCCAAGTGACAGCATGGGCAGGAGGACAGAGCAACACACAGTTACAGCTGCCATTAAAAAAAGTTTCTTCCAGGAGAGAAAAATCAATGAATTTTTTCATTGCTTTTATTTAAATTGAAGAAAAAAAAAAAAGGCAGTAATTTTTGGCATTAAGATGATGAATGAAATTATTCTTGGGGGGGGAAAAAAAATAATCCATTTGTGACATCTTAATGTGTCCTAAATATAGTGGGCTCTGAGATGTGCAGTTTGCTTCCCAATAGAAGGGGTGATATCAATCCCATCAATCACACTCCTGATGGGCACGTGGCAGGGCTGGCTCAGGACTGGCTCACTCTGCTATGATTGCTCTGTCTGCTGGAAGAAGAAAAAACAACCCAAGTTTAATGTGACATCATCAATCTGAAGCCCAAGAATGGGATAGATTTTCTGATTACAGGGTTAAGTGATGCATCAAGAGAGAGCAGAGCTTGGTCATTGCTAATCATTTAAATTTAGGAAGACTGAGGAGCGTGACATTATTGGCTGGCATTAAAGAGCAGCTCTTTGCTACCAGCCATTTGTATGTGTCCTTTCTTCTTCATGACTGTATTTATTATCTCAGCAACAGGAAAAGAAGCCATTCTGTTCTGTCTTTGGGGTTTGGGTTCTGGCTGGCTGGTGACAGCACCGTGTTGCAACCCAGAAATTTGGGAAATGCTTCCAGGGTCTGAGTTCAACGTGAATTTTGGTCTTGGATCAGTGAAATCCCTCTGAAAACATGGGAGAAGAGGGAGATTCATCTGGCATTAAAGGAATTTGGCCCTAGATTTGCAGCCTGTTACAGGTGTGTTGCTGTTCTGGGGACTCGGGCCGGTTTCCAGTCAGAGTTAATGTGAATTACACAAAATAAAAAAAGGGCTGAATGTCCTTCAGCACTAACAGGAAATGCTGAGCTTCCTTGGCCTGATTTGATATCAACAGGAGATGGAATTTCCTCATGGAAATGATAGGAAGATGATGGGTTGGTCTCTCTGTGCTTGAGTGGGAAGACCTGTTGATGGGGCCTGGGTGACTTAAACCCACTGCTATGTAGAAGATGATCAAAGGAGGTGTTAGACAGCTCCTTCTCAGACCTGTCCACTCATGCAGGCAGCTCTTGGGTCACACAGAACCCAGATGAGCTGTTGTGATCTTTGTCTTATTGCTGGGAGGCCAGAGAACAACCTGGGAACGAGCTGCCCCCTGAAATGTGATTGTCCCCCTCGTACTTTGTACGTGAAACAACTTCCACCCAGTCCAACAATTCCCTTTCATGCACATTGATTTGCATTTCCCAAAATGCCCTTCCTGCTCCCAGGGAAGCCCCTGGTCCTGGGAATTCAGTGGAGTGAGTAGATGAATCAGTGCAGGCTGTCCTGCTGAGGTGCTGACTCCGTTTCCCCTGGCAATAATCCCATCATTAAACCACTGCTGCCCTGGCTCAGAACGTCATATCTTGGTGGAAGATGAGATTCCTCTTTCATAAAGGAGAGGAAAAAAAAAGAAAAAGACAAGGTTGGACCCTCAAGAGTGATTTTTAATTATTTCCAGATCTTCTGGATCATTAGGAAGATGAAAGATGGCATCAGTTAAGATGCAGGGCACACTGATATAATGTAATTGATTTTTACATATATTTAACTGATGATTCATAAAATGTGGTCTGACTGGAGCAGCCACAGCCTTAAGTGCAGCCTGAATATGAAAGGTCCAAGCTCATAATAGAGAGATTACAGGGCCTGCCACTGCTGAAGGTGAGAGCCTGAGGACAGGGCTCCTGACATTCATCATCATTACCCTTATTTATTGTTTGCATTGTGGCAGTGGCTGGAGGCTGGATCCTGGTGCTGATGGGGCAAGTAGAACAGAGAAACGAGATGTGGGAGTGCGGTCAGGGTAGCACTGACATCAGGGGGCCTGCTGGGGTTGGGATGTCACCTGTGGAGCCTTGTCCTCACTCTGTGTCCTGGGAGGCCCTTCCAGGAGCCATAGGTCTGATTTTATACATATGAGGAAGGCAGGTTTAAATTATTAGATATTAGGAAAAACCTCTTTATTGTGAGGGTGGGGAGGCCCTGGCACAGGTTGCCCAGAGAAGCTGTGGCTGCCCCATCCCTGGGAGTGTCCAAG
>JAWWES010000076.1:4873909-4964602 GCA_035583135.1 Lophotriccus pileatus | reverse complement strand
CCAGGTTGGACAGGGCTTGGAGCAACCTGGGCTGGTGGAAGGTGTCCCTGCCCATGGCAGGGGGTGGAACGAGATGAGCTTTAAGGTCTCTTCCAACCCAACCATTCCATGATTTTAAGTTTGCCAGTGCCCTCTCAGAAACCTGGTGCTGGGCCAGGAGGTCAGAGCCACGTCCTGTGGTCCTGCTTTGGGTTTTTTTAGTGACCAGAGCTCACAGCTGGAAAAGCAAGTTGCACTCCTGGATTTTCCCTAAGCACTTACTGTGCATCCCCAGGCAATGACCTTTAAGTGACAAAAGAGTAACTAACACTGAGTTTTGCAGCTCTGGACAGCAGCACTTGCTCAGCTGCCTGGTCATGTTTCACACTAGGATTGCCAGCAGAGAGATGATGGTTTGGAACAAAGATCTCAGACTGTGCTCAAATGGCTCATTTTCCCCCCCCAAAAATTGAGGGGTTTTTTTTAGATATTCTTTCACCAGCCAAAGGTCACGTTATCAAGTGCATCCCAAATAATCCCATCCAAGAGACACAGCTGCAGTTTGTCCCTGCTCCTAGGCAGGTTAGATGCCAGGGAATGCATTACCAGGGCTATGGGAACTCACGGACAACGAGAGTGGCTTTGCACAGAGTGGTTTTCTTTTGGACACAGTTAAAAAAGAAACATGAAAGCACTTTGCTTGCAAAGTGCAGCCGTGCACCTGGGTTTCCATTTATCCACGTTTAGGAGGTGTTAAATGCACTGGAACACAGCAGGAACTCCAGGCTGCAGCTGTATCCTGGGGTGAACTCATTGAGGCAGTGGGTGCCAAAACCGGGAACTCCAGCTCCATGCTGGGGGTCGTGCCCAGAGGGTGGGAGCGGTTCAGTCCGGGCTGTGGTTTAATTTGAAACTAATGCTTCTTGCTAGAGGTATCCAACATGGAAAGACTCCAAACCACGAGGAGGTCTCAGCCTTCCCTTGCTCTGACGCTGCCAAGTCCCGCTGGGCTTGGATCACCTTTCCCTGAACAAGGAGCAGCGTCTCGGTGGGGCTTCCAAGGGGCGTTCGGGGCCTCGATTGGATCCTTGAAGCTCTGTGGTGTTTCAGAGGGGCATCCTGAGCCTTGATTGGGCCTCTGGAGCAGGTGATTCGTTTCAGATGAGTTCAGCTTGGCACTCCAAGCCCTACAGTACATCCTCAGTTGACGTCCTTCTGCTGCCTTGGCTCCAGAAGAGCATTAGCGTATTGTATTTTTTTTTATATATATATAAAATTATATATGCCAAAGGCTCAAGCCCTTAACTCTCACAGAACTGATTTATACCGTTATTTGGCAATCTTGAAGCTGTTCAGCGTTACCTCTCAGCTCTGTTTATGCATTTTAAAACAGAGAGGGAGACAGTTTGCTAATCCTCTGTGCAGCTCGGCGAAAACTTTAAGCTCTCCTTGGAAATCGCAGCCCTGTGTTACGCTCGGAGCTCCCAAGCTCCCCATGAAATGATTATGATTTCTTTCTGAAACCCGAGGAGCTTTCCATTCCAAATGCACCTTGCACCTGGCTCTCCTTCCTCCTCGCTTCAGCGGAGGTGACTTTGAGCAGGGCTGGCTGGGACGTGGAAAAGGCAGCTTTTTCCTCCTGGTGGGGTGAAATCACCACCAGCTCCCCCCTGGGGCTCTCCAGTGTGGATGTGTCAGGGTGTCAGGAAAGGGGGAAGCGAAGGGAACAGCCTGCAGCACAGAGTTAGTTAGAGCTGAAAGCTGGTGCTGACATTTGGCCTTGTTTGGGAGCTTCAGAGGAGGGATTCGGGAAAGAGCCAGAGAGAGACACCTTCAGTCTTTTTTCAAGCAGGATAAAACCGCCTTAAAGACACCATTAAGGAAAGAGCTATTGATGATAAAGGCCAATAAAGATGTAGCTGAGTCTTTATTCAGCTGGAGAGCTACTGAGAGCCAACAAAGTTGGGTTTGTGTTTGAACTTCTCTGTTTCATGTGCAAGGGCTGGATTGGTGCTGGGTTTGGCTGCAGAGCCGGGTCCCAGGTTCCTGCCCTGGGAGAGGGGGAAGGTCTCTTGGAACAGGGACAGCCCAGTTGGGGAGGGAGTCCTCTGACTCTACCCCAGCACGTCCATTTAATCACATCATCAGTCCTGGCACCTCCAACCCTCTTAGTAACGGAGGCAAAAGTTCAGCCAGGCATATTAACCCCTTAATTAATAATCTTGATGCTTAACTACTCTGCTCTTACCCACTGAGCTTCTGCTGACATTGATGGAGCACCAGGACACGTATGTGGTACCTTCAGTGGAAGTGCTGCCTGGGCAGTGCTGATTTTTGGGATGGCAGATGAGCTTTTTTGGGACGTTCACCTCCTTCAGCCATTCCCTTAAAGTCAGTTTTATTCAGTGGTTCTTCCTCAGGGTCTGTTGCCTGACTCCCACGGGTACAAACTGTGGTTACACCCCCACTGGCTCCCCACAAGTACTTTCAGTGAGCTGCCTCAGTTCCCAGGTCTGTGGCCTGGCACACTGAGGGAATCTCCTTTTTATCAGTGGTCTGTGATGCTCTGGGGGTGAAAGGGAATGGCAGAAGGCCCCCTGTTCAGAAGGGGTCATGACCATAAGTGCAACCCCCTTGTCACTAAAGGGACACCAAAAAAAAAAAATGAAACAGCCCATAATTCTGAAGAATTATGTCCTGAGCACCATCCAGTAAAAATACAACTCATAAATTCTGGGTGAACTGAAGCGTGAGCGAAGTGATCACTGATGTGGCTCATGACCTTTAATTGCTTTTGAATTTTTAGATGCTCTAGAGTGTAACGTGGTTCCCTGAATGTGACCAAAATGTCGTTTTTCACCTTGCAAGTGCTCCAGCTCTTGCCTGCTGTGCTCCTTTGCATTAGGGCAACACACTGTGTTCTTGCTGGAAAGAAGTAAAGTTGAGTTATGATTCACCTGGCTGCTGCTCAGCTGAAATTCTGGGGTGAGAGTCAAAGTAGAATAAGAATATCATAGTCTTGTCTGAGTCACTGAGGGGTCAGGAACACCCTGCAAAGAGTCTGTCAGCACTGAGGTCCAGCTTAGCACTAGGCTGAGTCTCTCACTGGTGTCTCAGATGGCACCAGCAGCAGTCAGGTTCCTCATAAGTTTTACCAACAGAGGAGGATGCTGGCAGTTAATATTTGATATCACACGCTCGATACAAGTGGGATTTAAGCAGCATTCAGACCCTGGGCAGGTTTTTTTTTTAAGATATCCCTTTTCCTCTTCACATTCCCTGATAAATATTGCTGTTTAAACTGCCCTGGCATGGTTTGTCCAGAGGAAGCACTGGAAGCTGAGCTGTGGCTGGAGCTGTCCCTGGTTGTGCACAGGGAGCAGCAGTTTCTAGTGCAGGACCAGGAAAACTCATTCCACTCTGGAAGTGATGGTATCTTCCTCTGCTCTGGGGAGATAGAGCAGGCACAGCTTCTCAGAATGTTAAGCTGTAAATGCAAATTCCTCCCAAAAGTGCATTTTCGTGCTTTATCTTTCATCTTTTACACAACTCTCGGTGTCTGTCCCTCTAAAAAAAAACTGATGGTCTCTTCCAGGCACCAACAGCAGAGAAAATCAAGGCAACAATAAAGGAGATCCTTTGCTTTCTCTAAAAAGACAGTCAAAAATCTGAAAGAGTCACCAGTGCTCCTGTTCTTTGGTCCTAAAAACAAAATTTTGGCTCGGAAAACTCCGTGAAAACAATGGAAATGTTTCTACAAACTTCCTGCTGCCCCTCCATTGGGGTGCTTTAGGTAACCACAAATATAGATATAGATATTCCTGATCATTAAACTGGCTTTGGATTGGCCACAATGCATAATTCAGCAAATAACCTTGAGCATGAAAATGAGAGTCTACTCCAGAAAACTCTTTAATCTCCCTTGTTTTTTATGGATCAGCAAAGGTGTCACAAGTTTGACACTCCAGATAATTGAGCTCTTGCATTTAGAGCACAGCCTACAAATAATGGCAACTTTGCTTTGAAAGAGTCTTTCTAAACTTTGGTTTGACAATTAGCATTTCAAAAGGTTGCAACTATGTAGCTGCCATCCCCTAATACACAGTTTGAATCAAATGTAAAGATTAATAGCACAGCACTAAAAACAGCCATAAAAAAATCTCCCTGCCTTGGAAGTGCTCCTGCCAAGCTCTCTAATAGATGGAAATCTGGAGCTGTGTGTCTGTGACAGGTCTGCCACTCCTCAGCACGGGGTGAGAGGAAGGGGACACTCCAGACTCACTGCCTGGAGCTGATTTCCACCCAGATGGGTGCAATGAGACATAAACTTTCTTGCCCCAAGAACTTTCCCATCACAAGACTTCTTTGGGTGCTTGTAGATGACAAAACATCGGCTCTGTTTTGGACAGCAGTTGTCTCATTCCCCTTCAAGTGTCATCATTTTTGGTCTCAAGATGTTCCAGGGGAGGTTTTGGTTTGATATTAGGAAAAAATTCCCCGTGGAAAGGGTTGTCAAGCATTGGAACAGGCTGCCCAGGGCAGTGGTGGGGAAGGGTTCCAAAAATGTGTGGATGTGGCACTTGGGGACACAGTTTAGTGGCAAACGTGATGTGCTGGGCTGACAAGTTGGAGTTCATAACCTTAAAGGTCTTTTCCAACCTTTTTGATTCTGTTTCTGCAACTCTGGGCCCACCAAAGTTGGGGCCAATGTCTGATTTGGCCACGTAGAGGACAGAGCTAAGTCAGCACCGTGGATTTTGTCAGCCAGCTCTGATGTTGTCAGGGGGATGATTAAAAGGCAGTTGGAACAGTGGGAATTCACCAAGGGCAGAGGAGAACAGGAGCCTAATGAGGCAAACAAGATGCACTCAGTCCCCTTTCCACACTGGCCAGAGATTCAAGGGATTATCTTCAAGGGTATTCTCAAACCAATCAATAAAATATGCATTTAGAAGACTGAAGTGACACTCAAGCAAGGCTAAACCCTTCTGTGCTTGTGCTGGGAGGGCACGGAGTGGCAAGAAGGTGTTTGTGTGGGTTTGGGAATGGAATGGTTTGGGCTGGAAGGGACCTTAAAGCTCATCCCATTCCAACCCCTGCCATGGGCAGGGACACCTTCCACCAGCCCAGGTTGCTCCAAGCCCTGTCCAGCCTGGCCTTGGACACTCCCAGGGATGGGGCAGCCACAGCTTCTCTGGGCAACCTGTGCCAGGGCCTCGCCAACCTCACAGGGAGGAATTCCTTCCCAATATCCCATCTAAACCTGCTCTTTTTTAGTTTGAATCCATTCCCCCTTGTCCTGTCTCTACATGCTCCTGTAAATCCTCTCACTGCTCTTCAGGATTTACCTAATGCTGGGCAGAAATGCCCAGATTAGGGGCTTTTTTTCCTCTCCTTTAAATGAATGCAAACAACGGGGGGTTTCCTTACAGCTCCTTCTTTAATAACTCGGGTTAGTCATAATGAAATCTGTTCTTTGGGTGGAATTAATATGAGATAGTAATGGTGATTAGGTAATTAGCAACTACCAAGAGTATTTAACCTTCCTGGTGACAGCATGTCTGACATCACCTGAGCTCGTGCAGGCTCTGTGAAAAGAATTAACAATTTTAAATTACCCCATTTAAGTTATTAATTATGAAATAGAAATTGGCCCAGAAATAATGGCAGTGGTGCCTGGTATCCTGGTGGGTTTTTTCCACCTCTGCATATCTTAAATCTATGTATTTTCTGTCTTCCATTTCGTTAGAAAATTGAAACAGGGTTACAAGTATTGAAGGACAACTGCTGTGGTAAACACTGGCTAAAATCCCTGGAAGTGTCCACTAGCCCAGGTTGCTCCAAGCCCTGACCTTGAACAGCCACACAGAGCTCCCCTCTCAGCACTGCAGGTGGACTTTTCTTAAGAGAGCTTAAAAAAATAAAAAAAACTCACTCTTCCTGAGAGGTTTCACAAGCAACTTGTCAGAGTATTTACTGACAGACACCAAACCCTGTTCCAGAGGAGGTTTGCAAACATTTGCTCCCCCGATGTGTGTTTACAGCTCTGGGGTTCACTGTCATCAGTTTTCTATTTGGTCATTTCACGGCCTGTAAATGTGCATGTGAGTGCACAAATCTGTTTGTGGGCACCCACCCATACCCTCTGGGGTTCCTGGCTGTCCCACCCAGGCTGACCCTCTCCCTTTCATGGACATTTCAAGCTCTTCCCCGAGTTCCTCACGCAGCCAGTAATGTATTAATGCACAGTGGGGAAGTGTGTGCTCCAAACTATTGCCTTGGACACTCATTTAGTTGAATTTGATAGTGACAACACATTGACATTGGTAAGGTTAATGACCCAATACTTTATTTCATTGAACGAGTTGAACAACGTTTAGTACCTTGTTCCACGACGTCCTCGAGAGCTGTCGGCGCTGTTACTTTAATGGCACTGTGGCATCTCTGCCCTTTAAGTAATTGGCACCGTGAAAATATTCTCCAGGTCCTGTCACAATTGATTAGTGTGGCACTGGATTACAAAAAAAAAAAAAAAAAAAATTAAAAAATTACTTTTTATTTTCCTTTCTCGGTCCTTTCACACGGAGCGAAGGCTGGGGGTGCGAAAGGCTGACAGCTCTAAGAGTAGAGAAGAGGGAAAGTCCTGGCTGCTGCCTTGGCTTTTTGGGTGTGGAACCAACCCAAAGCTCTGCCCCTCACCTCATCCTGCCCTGCTGATCAACAGGTTTCACAGGAAAAACTCCTACCTCTTCTTGTTTTAGTGGCCAAGGCAACTAAGACACAACAATTCTCAAGTAGGTTCTGCCTTTTTGAACAACCTGCTCAGGACAGTGACATCCCTGCCCTTGGCAGGAGGTTGGAATGGGATGATCTTTAAGGTCCCTTCCCACCCAAGCCACGGTTCTATGATTTTCACACGGGGGCAGGGATGTTTGGGGTTTAACCACATCAGACATTGCATCTGGAGGAGAGCAGGGTTCAGTGGGTGATGGTGGCAGGAGGCTGCTCCCTGCAGGGAGTCCTGGAGCACTTCAGCATCCCCACGGGGTTGTCTTTCACAGGACATGACTGATGGTGCTCAGACCTTTTAGAGGGAGGAGGAAACAAATAGAGGAGTTCAGTGGGCTGGATGAGAGATGCCAGCTCTGACAGGTTGGCTCCTGTTTGCTCCCTCTGCTGCACGTGGTGATGTGATCTCTCTGCGTTCCATTTGCTGGGAGACTTCATGGCTCAAAAGCAGCGAATTCTCCACCCTCCAAAAAGGGCTGGAAGATGAAAAAAACAGGATGAATTCTCTGTTCAGTGCAAGAAACAACAGCACAGCTCTGAAATGGCAACATCTGGAAAGAGAGGGGTGGCATTTGGTGGCAGTGACCCAGAAGGCAACCAGTGTTTTCACCAGGGGACTTGAAGGTGTGAAGTAAAACATCATTTTTGTGTTGCATCAACAACAACAAAAAAATTCTTGACTTTGGATTCATGTTGTCCTTCTATCACCTTCCCCCGCCCCCCCTTTTAAATTACCCTTGATTGTACAACATCTGCTCCCTTCATGCTTGCATATGGCTGTCTCCTTAAATCTGCATTTCTGTCGAGGGGCTGCATACAAATATCCAGCTGAAAGTTTTCTTTCAGAGGTCTGATTAACCAACTTACTCTGGAAAAGGAAAATTAGTATTGACATGGTTTGTAAAAGCTGCCAGTCAGGGGGGAGGTTAAGGGGGGGATGGAGAGGAATGGGAGTGACAAGTGTCAGGCAGGGACACTGAGAAGGACCAAAGAGGAAGCAATTGAAGGATCAAACCCCCCCCCATCTTCACACAGGAGGTTGTGTTTCGTTCTTGCATTCAAAAAATAAACCCCCTCGCAGATGTGAGATTCTGAAACATGAGAGGGATGTCATTTCTTTTTTTTAATTTTTTTTTTTTAAGGCATGTGAGAAAAATTCCTACAATTGACACGCTCAGAACGTCTCCTCACCAGACATTTGCTACCCAAAATACTCACCAAAGATTTTCAACAAAGCTCTGGGTTGGGAGTGTAGGATGGCAAGATGAAGGCAGATCTGCCTGTAAGCTCTATTTAGTAAAAAGTTATCTCTCTTTTGATTTGGAACCTGAAAAAATAACCATATAAAAGCACAGAACTGTCCTCTGATCACCTAAATCTGCTTATAATATTCCATATAGCTTTTTCTGCTGTCTCCATGCATTAGCTGGCTTTTAGTTCTATGGGAGAGGAAATGGAGCCATATGTACATGGCACATGAAAGGCAAATCTCAAGGGTTCAAACACAGAATTTTGGATTCCTGAGCGACTCACTGTGTGCTTTTGGGCTGGTAGTGAACTTCTCAGTGCCCTTTAAGCCAGTCAGGGGACACCTGGCTGAGCAATATCACCTCTTCTGCCCTGCAGGAGATGGGAACTGCCCTAAAGGCAGGTACTCTGGGAAGAACATGAAATACTTCAGGGTTGGAATTGGCCAAAAGGTGCCCTGGGAAGAACACAGGGAATTCCTCTGCCTACAGAGCATGATTCCACACCCAGGGATGCTCATGTCCACGTGGGCAGCCCCAGCACTGGCTGTAAGACAGTGATATCCAGTGTCACGAGCCGAGGCAGCAGCATCTCTCCAGCCCTGCAAGGGAAAGACCTTGTCTGATGAACACATTTATTCATTTATTTTTTTTTATCACTAACCTTCCTCCTGTCTGCCTTCCCTCCCTCCAGCCCACCCCCTGGCTCTTTTACCTCCATTCCCCAGCTGAGCCTTTTCTGGAATATACTCTATATTTGTCTCCTGCTTCCCTGAACACCCATTATTATGTGGAATAATAATGCAGGGGCTCTGCCTGGCACCTCTGCTCAGTGACTCCGAGTGGGCTGAATTGTAGCCAGCGGCGGGGGGTGATAAATGTAGCGTGAGATGCCTTTTCCACAGCAAACTGCAAATTGCCTCAGCAGCACGGCCCACAAAAGGTTCCCGTGGAGCAAATTTATCTCCCATTGTCGACCCAAGGAGGAAAAGGGAGAGGACCAGGCATCCTATTTTTAAAAAGTCACATTTGATCTTGTTCCGGCTCCGAGTCCGGAGTCTTTTAAAGGACTTCTCGTGGAAAATGCAGACCTGAGGATGCTGCACGGATAAAGGGATTTATTTTTAACTGCAGCCAGGGTTCACGACCATGTGAGCATTTCAATTTTAAGCCACTCAGTCTGAATAATATATATATATATATAATATATTTCACCAAAGCCAATGTTATGTCATCTAATAACTCCTGGGTGGGAGGAGGGCCCCGCTGGGGAAGGGGAGAGGAGATGGGAGAGGGGAATCGCCCTCTGAGGAACCCCTGGCACTGCCTACAAAAGGAGGAGGGGGGGAGGGAGTCAGGAGTTCACACCTCCCATCTGGCTCAGCCCTCAGATAGCAGCATGATGGACATTCCCAAGGAGTGTGAGGTGATGGATATACAGGTGGAAAGCTCGGGTGATGGATGATGGAGAGAGGGAGAGGGGGGCATTTGGTGATTGACTGAGAGCGGCACAACCACAATTAATGGCACCAGGCACCTCTGATGTATGATAACCTTAAATACCTTTGTATTTGACACTTGCCTGTCATGTTTCTACTCTATTTTCCTCTAAATGTCAGTTACTGAATTAAGTGGGGATATTTGGTGTTAGGAGGGCTCCTTTTGCCATCCTGAGCACCCGCCAGGGCAGAGCTGGACTCAGGGTATGGCCTGGATGGTCCTTTGCTCATCTGAGCTGAGTGATGGGATTTATGAGCCCGTTTCCAGGAATAAATGCTTGGCTGCCTTTAATTGTGTCCTTCATTAACATCCCAGAGTTATTATTTGCATGAGAGTAATTGTTGGTCCCCACCTCTGAGAGCAGAGAGGCTCAGGAGCATCACAGCTGAGGGACAAGGTGGGAGGTGAGAACAATGGACTGGGAGAAACCCCTGGGAAGAGCTGGTGGGGGAAAGGAAAAGGCAGGACTTGAATCCCAGCGTCCCCAGGCAGCTCTGGGCCTTCCTTAACGTGGCAAATCCCGTGAAAACGCATTTTGCTCGTGTTCACTCACCTTCAAATCGGGTTAACAGTTTCCAAATCTGGCGTGCGCTTGCTGTGTGCTCTTCCGAAGCGCATTAGGAACCGCAAAGGAATTATTCTGGAATTAGGAGTGTGTAAATGAAAGCAGATTAGCTCTCCTTGCCTCAGTGTCCCTGTTTGTGATCCAACATAAAGCGAACGCTCTAATGCTGGGGTGAAGGCAGGGCTTAATTTATTAGTGTCATGCCTAATTAACATTTCGAGATCCTTCCTCAGAAAGAGGATTATTAGGAACAATAATATTATTCTTCCAGCACTGTTGATTTTAGCTGAACTCTCGTATCAATAGGTGATTAGTGCCTATAATTCCACAAGTGATTAGCAGCACCCAAGGGCAGCACCTGTGTGCTGGCAGCACATTCCCCCCCAGCCCAGGAGAAATGTGCTCCATCCTCTAAGCAAGGAGTTAGTAAGGAAAAATAGAAACCAACTCACACTATATATTCATTTTCCCACAGCTTAGCTGCAAACAGAACAACCCATTTGCAATTCAAAGTCGAATTTGAGGGATTAGAACCCATTTTGCTGTGTTAACATAATGAAAAATAAAGTTGTGGGTTGTTTCTCGAGTGGCCCTTTAAGCTTAAGGTTTATTTACACGCTATTTATTTCCCAAGGACAGGAATGAAAATATCTCCCCTCCTTTCCTTCATCTAAGATATCTTCATATCTTTTCCCATGAAAATAATTCATGTCACCGAGGGAAAAAAAAAGTCCTCTATGAATCACTGATGAGTCTTTGATGCTTAATGTGCTGTCCAGCACATGAGCTCTCTTGGAAATGTACTTTAACAAGAAGATCTGATTTTCTTCCTACCATCATTAAAGTTTCCCCTTCAAATTTTAACAAGCAAATGAATGTTCTCCTGGCATAATTATAACTTCTTTTTTTTAAAAAAAAAAAAAAATTCCTTTAGAGGAAAGGCAGCTTCATCCATCCATCCATCCTGTGTTTTCACACCAGGAGGAGCCCAGCCAGCTGAGCCATGCTGGGAATTATTTCCACCGTGGGCCATAGTGGGGTTTAAAACATAAGTCTGACAGGATTCTCGAGGAGAGAACCTTCCCTGTGCTCAGGGGGAATGTGGGCAAAGCCCTTCATGTGGGGCTGGGTTGCTTTTGGTGTGATTTTGGTGTGGAAAACTGCGCTCTGCTGAGTCAGCATTCCCGCGCGTTTGCTCAGCGTTCCGGTGGGTGCTTGTCTGGGGAGGCTTTGAGCATATGGGTGTTCTGGCATGATTGATCTTTGCTCAAGCCTCTCTGTTCGCTCCCGAGGAACACTCTGCAAGCAGCAAAAGCCCCTTCATTATTAACACATTTTGCTCTCTGTCAGTAATTGCTTCGGTGTGTTAAAACTCTTGCTGTGCTTCCCCTCCAAGAGCAGAGGGGACAGCCTGGGGTGCAGACTGTGTTGCCCTGATTATTTTCCCCATGTCAAGCACTGGTTTCTCCTTTCCTTGCTCCCTCTCACCTTCCCACATTCCTGGCTGCTTTGGGCTTCCAAATCATTTTCCCTCGGAAGAAACGGCAAATAAACCCCAACATCTGAACTGGCAGAACGTGAATTAATTAGAGTGGAGTGCAAGTAATTTTTAAGTCAAGGCCTTGGTGTGTCATGGGTTGTAAAATTTAATCTGCCAGCAGCTCCTGGCCTCATATCAATTACACACAGTAAAATGAGGGAAAGTGTCCCATATTTCTGGGCAGTTATGGGAAATGCCATCCCTGTGTCTGGACATCACATATCATCTCTGTGCTGAGCTGTGGCTCTGGGTGCCTCAGCCAGGAGTGCTGGGAATGGTTTCTGTAAGGAATTGTCTGTGTTCAACTCACCCACGGGGCTTCCCCTTCCCTCTGCCCGTTCCTGCAGCTCAGGGGTTGTGTCTGTGGGTCTGTGTGATGGAAAAAAAAAGAGGTTGCAGGCAGGGAGAGCCCTGGCTCCCATGTGCACAGGAATCATGGAGTGGTTTGGGTTGGAAGGGACCTGAAAGTTCATTCCACCCCCTGCCATGGGCAGGGACACCTTTCACTAGCCCAGTTTGCTCCAAGTCCCGTCCAACCAGGGGGTAGAATGAGATGAACTTTCATGTCCCTTCCAACCCAAAACATTCCATACTTCTGTGAGGATGACAAATCTGGCTTTTGCTGCGTGTCTGCAGAATGATTAAACAAACACTCTACAATACAAATAATAATAAAATAAACAATGCAAATCACAGTGCCTGAGAGAGAATGAATAATTAGCCATATAATAGAATATATAAACAGAAACTGCCTTAAAAGCAGATAAAAATATGTAGGGAACAAGCTACTGTTGCAGTTCTCCTCCCCCTCTGAATTTGTCTGGGGATGCTTAAACCCTCCTCTTGAGGGAAAAAAAAAAGCCCTTCTCATTTCTGCTCTATTTGTATGCTACAGTAGCAGTTTTGAGAAATTAAAAATAATTGATACATTCGAGAAAGCACAAGCAGTAACTATTTCATATTTTTAAAAGCCTTGCAAATATCCAGGAAAAAAAAAAAGTGCTGTGCAGGCATAAAACCAGAGCTCAAATCTGCTCAGAGTGATGCAATGAAGCCCTGTTCTTTTTTTTTTTTATGGGAAGAACTGTGGCTGTGCGTAAGAAACCCACAGATGGAGGGTTCTGGTGTAAATGTGGAGAAGCTGAGGAGTGATCCCTGGGTTTTAAGCACTTGAGCTGGTTTTTGCTGGGATGGGGACAGGTTTTTGTTCTAATCAGAGAGAGCTCCTGGCTGTCACCCATCCTGCTAAACGTGGTGCTGGCCTAAGACACCCTCATTCTGTCATGGCAAACGCCTTAATTACGAGTAATTTTGGAAAAAAAAAAATCTTGATGGCTGGGCATGCATCAAATGGAACAGATCAAACCCGGGAGCAGCCACTCCTGGTGATCCTCTGGCAGCAGTTTTGCACAAGGTTTTTTTTTTTGATGAATATCTCCCACACCAGTGCCCTCAGCTGTGTGCAGGATCCACAGGATCAGGAGCAATCACAGGAGTGGAGGCCCCTTTATTAGGTAAGAGGGAATGAAGCACAGAAAACAGTATTAAAGATGAACAAATGCCTCCATTATTTCACGGAATGAGATGCACTTCTCCAAGCAAGGAAGGCCAAAGTCAGTCATCATCTGTCTGTAATACATCGCAGCGGATAATAAAGAGGGTTTATGATCTCTGAAAGCAAATTAGAGGATATTTAAACAACACATCTTTCTATGAAGGAGTGATAATTACAAAATCAGGTCAAAATGCAGAACAATCCAACCCTGCCCCAAGCTAATGTTACTTGAATAAGCAGAAATCTCCTATATTCTCTCTCGGAAGAAGGATTCATTGGGGATGCAGCTGTTCTCATTATTGTTTATCATCTGGACTCATAAACCCTTGTTAGTGTGTGTTGATACTTGTCAAATCCAAGCCCATCCTTGCTTTATGCCTTGCTGATGCAGCTCCCTGGCGCTGAGCGGCACAAAGCGCAGCTTCTCCCCTCTGCCACCTTCACCAATCCAGCATTTTTGGGGTGTGGGACTGGTCTTCCTCTGCCCTGTGCAACTACACAGTCCCTACTGCCAATATACACCCAGTCCTGGAGTTTAGGAGTCAATCAGAGGTTTATTTAACTCAGGAGATGAAGCCTCGAGGTCTTCATGAGCTCTGCATCCAGCCCTTTTTTTCCCTGGTATGTCCATCTTGTTTTCCTTTTCCTTAAGCAGGCATTTCCAATAACACATTTTCTTTAACACACAGATTAGGCTGAGCTCATAAGGAGTGTTTTTCCAACCTGATATAGCTCATATGACTCCAGGGCTGAGCATCCTGGGCAGCTTTGAAAAGCCTTGGAGCTGCTGGGGATGTGCTCCAGCCTGGCCCCAAATCTGCTCCCACTCATCAGTGGGATTTTTGACCCATTCCTGGTAGGGATGTCAACACAGAGCACGTCCAGGGGATGGATCCTGTGCTCACCAGTGACAAATATTACCTGGTTTTGACAGACAGAGGGAATTAAGTTCTAAATCCTTTAGTTATCTTTTGCGAAGTTACCTGCAGTCCATCTCGGAGCGATTTTAATGACTTTTCTGGGACAGGGACAGCTGCCAGCATAGCAGGGGGACCATGTGATGACAGGCACATCAAACCTTGAAGGAAACATGGGTAATGATCACTCCTTGTTAGTAGTAGCCATAATATCAGCCTCAAACAAGTGTTTCGGATTCAGGACACCTCTTTGTTATCTCCCTGGCACATGAACTCTGAATTATCAAGCATTCAGCAAAATACCCTTGGTTTCCCGCTGGTTTAGCCCAGAACAGATTTTTTTGCTGAGAAAAACAAAGGAAGAGCTGTTTCCCTAGACCTTCCTCTTGTCTAATCCTCTGTGACCCACAGTATGAAAATTGAACTGATTAAAGCACTAGAAAACATACTGTGGGAATCCTGTCGGCACTTACCCTGAGGGAAGACTGGAACGGCCTAAAAGGTCTTTTCCCTGCTCTAATTTCAGAGATTTTTATGATTCACTTTGCTGTGGGAATAAAAAAAAAAAAAAAAAAGGAAAAGGCAAAGCACCTGGACAAATTGTTTCTAGCCCTGGATCCTAATGGAAAGGAAAATGTCAGAGGAGATGAGAGGAGGTCGTTGTTGCTGCAGGAGGGCAGCGGAGAGATCAGAGCGCGGCTGTCGGCGCTGTCCAGCCTCCCTGGAGATGGGAGAGATCAGGAAAAGCTCCCCTTTTCTCCTCCCTGGGGAGATTCTAGGCTGCTTTCCCTTCTAGACAAGAAATGAAAAAACCATCTCTCAGTCCAGGTTGGTGTGTTCTGTCCCTCCCCGGAGATTTCCCTCGGACATCTCGCAGAGAGACATCACCAAAAAGCGCCAGCCCTGGGGTATGATTGGAGTCCTGGCTGCCCCAGGGACAGCTTGGGCTGTGGCTGCCTTGTAAAAAAATGCTTCAGCAGCAAATGGAATTATGCAATTTATTGAATTTAATGAAATTAAGTCCTCTCCCAGTCAGAGTAAAGATATTCATGCAGCTGCATCCTTGGAGGAACTACAGAGCAGTCCCTAAACAAGCAACCTTTCTGCCTCAGCTTTGCTCCCAGGCATCTCAGGATGTGTCTGCAGACATTAAATTCCAGCAGTCTGCTGTCTGACAGTTTGGTACTGGAAGCAGGTCCAGAGCACACTCAGCAGCAGATCAGCTGGGTGATAACTCTGTAATTTATGGAGCTCCTCGCCCATGATACAGAAAAAATAATTGCGGCAGCGAGAGTGAAATAATGAGATAGGTTTGTGCTGCATATTGTTTTCCCTTACCTTTATGGCACCTGACATGCAGTGTGTGTGCTGGACAGCACAACATTATTGGAAGAGTCATTTGTTCTGTACTGAAAGGGAGAAAATTCCGATTGGAGTTGAGCTCAGCTCGGAATTGGGAAGTGAAATCCTCTCGGAGGGACCTGGGTCACACCAGCGCACTGACAGGGCAGCTCTGAGGGATGGGGACTTGACTCATGAACTGGAGTTCACAGGGTTTGATGAGATTGGGAATTCTTCTAGGAAAAGCCTGGCAGACACACTCTGGGAGGACTCAGATTCACCCCAAAACAGCGTTAGGAGACGGGGGAGTGCTGATTTGGCTGCACCTGCCCCAGGCTGCAGCAACACCAAGCAAATACCTGCTGTCAGCAACACGGAAAATCGCTCTTTCTTTAGGACAAGGGGTTTTCCCTACACAGATTTTTCTGCTGCTCTTTTATCAGCTCTGGCCAGATTGAAGAATCCAGCAAGAAACTGTATCTGCCTAGAAAATTCCTAAGTACCCTGGTAGCTTTTAATTGAACTGCTTCCTTTCTAGGTAACAGCCATGGCAGGTACCATTTTCTCCATTAAACAGTGTCATTTATTGTGATTAATTTTGTAGGTCTTATCAAGTGCATGCACACTGGTTACTTATTTTTGAAGCCTATTCCCCTAAACGTGCCTTTTAATGGATTTCCAGGGGAGGGAGGAAGGGAGGGGAAGGCACTGCCCACTTGAGGTTCCTCAGTTTCCCTCCAGAAACTTCACAAATCAGTGAAGATGGTGATGCCCCAGAGTTTGCAGCCATGTGCTGGATTGTAATCCTGAAGGAACAGCAGCTTGAGTTTTGGAGGGATCAAGGAATCACTGGGTGTGTGAACAGGAATGAACTCCAGTCTTACCCTGGGAAGTACAACTCTCCCTTGGGATGGGACTTGTCTGACTCAGTGGGTTCCACACACGGTTCCCTTGGGAGGGTGAGGGCAGCACTCCAGTCTGAGGGCTTTGGGAACCAAAATATCAGGCCAGGGAGGAGCAGAGGAGAGGGAAGGGCCACACACCAGCCCCTGGCACAGCTTGGTCCTCAACAATCCATCCAGAAGATGAAAAGAGAGCATCTAAAGTCACAGGGCTTTGCTACAACCTCATATTTCCTTCGGTGTCTCTCCAGTTAATTAGTTATCCTCTTCTTCCAGTTAATTAGCTCAAAGAAAAACAGCCCTTTGTACTTAGCCTTATAAATTACAGTCTTTTTCTGTCTTATATGTTATGAGAGATGACACTTTCCTGCATTTTCTGAGCAAGGTCACATTTACAATTCTTAAAGGTTTGGAAGGACTCTCAGCCAGGCTGCGGAGCCCGGACGCGGGGAAAGGCGTTTTCAAAGTTACCGTGATTCCTTTTAAAAAATTATCAGAGGAACTGGGAGGAAAAATTGTGAGGATCAAAGAAAAAGGAGCTCTATTAAAAAAAAAAAAAAAGACTAAGTAATGAAAAAAAAAAGTTACTGAAAAAAAACCCCTGTATGAAAGTGGCGAAAAGAACTTCAGATGTTCGCGAGATGGCAGCTGAAAAACTGGTGAGTGTTCAGCCAGAGGGTTGGAGGGTGACAGGTTGCTGCAGTCAGGTTTAAGGTTGCAAGGAAATTGGAAGGGCTCAGGCTCATCTATTAAAATAAAAGACATTACTGTCCTTTACCCCCACGCTGGCCCAGTGCAACCCATACGCTGGATCGGATGCACCAAATCTCCTGGAAGTGTCCAAGGCCAGGTTGGACGGGGCTTGGAGCAACCTGGGCTGGTGGAAGGTGTCCCTGCCCATGGCAGGGGTGGGACTGGATGGGCTTTAAGGTCCCTTCCAACCCAACCCTGGCACAGGTTGCCCAGAGAATCCATGGATGCCCCTTCCCTGGGAGCGTCCAAGGACAGGTTGGATGGGGAGCTGAGCAACCTGGTCTAGTGGATGGTGTCCTTGCCCATGGGAAGGGGTTGGAACAACATGATTTTGAAGATCCCTTCCATCCCAAACCATTTCTCACCTGTTTGGACCTTCCAAGCTCTTTTTGGGGACTGCCCGTTGATTTCCTCCAGGGAATTCAGAGTGCACTCCTTAAAACACCACATCCTTCTCCAGGGTTATCAGGTGGCATTAAAATATGAAGTTTGGGGTTGTGTTTTCAGTCCTCAGACCCAAACCACACCACGTCAAACAGCTCCTGGGGGTGGACTGAGAGCAGAGCCATAGATCATGGGCTCACTGGCACTTCACCTTGCACTGGTGTTAACCGAAAACAGGACGATTCTGCCCAAGAGGGGCATAGCAGAGTTATGATGTGTCTCATTGATTGATCTGCACAACAGAACCTGAAAGAATATAAAAAGGGGATTTAGATATTACAAAGGGAGACATTTTCAATGCTGACTTGGGGGTCACCAGAAATTCTCTAATGATAAGCTTCAACTCATCCACTTCCCTCGGGTTTTGCAGCACTGGGTAATATATGACACCTCAGTCGGGAAGCTCAGTGGCAAGCAGGATGAAATTTTGAAAGCTGTGTCCTTGGAATGTTGTCCCTGTCAAAAAAGTGGACAACCAAATCATCATGAAGTACTTTTATCTCTCTCTCTAGACTCTGTGCTGCTTTCCCAAGTCATTAGGAGAAGAAAACAGCCCTGCCAGGCTGAGCAAGGCTGAAGTTTGCCGTGAAAAATGCACAGAAGAGCTGATCTCACCTTGATGTCTCATGTGGGTACAGAGACATAAATCCCAGTGGCTGGTGCTGAGCTGCAGCACCACCATTTAGGGAGAGATTAGATCAGAGAGGGAGAGGGAGGAAAAAAAGGCTCAAAAGCAATCAAGATACTTAATCCCAGCAGCAAAAAGCTGAAAGAGATTTCAAAACAACCACGTGGCTGCCAAGTGGTGGAGTGGTGGGAACGTGGCTGCTTTTACTTGGGGTTGGAGGAGCCTCCAACTCCAGAGCCCAGAGTTAATGGGGGAGTGAGGGATCCATGTCCAAGCAGATCCCAGATGGTCCTCCAGTCCTTCCCAGCTTTCAGCACTCAGCTCCAACCAAAGTTTTAATGTTTGGAAAGAAAATGTTTCAGAAACCCCCAAACTTTCCTGGAAGTGTGACTGAAAGTCTCACAACAACCTTTTCCTCGCCCGTCTTGGACTGAGAACCAGGTTGGGCACTGATCCCTGACAGGGATTTAATAACGATCTGGCAGCAATTCCATGGGTGACTTTTAGGTTGTAGCCTGTCCCTTAATTATTTTGCAGGTTCAAGCACGGCCATGTCTTTCACCTCCAGCTCCTCTCCCCAGGACACACCATCTGCTGAGGGTTCTGGGATGCTCCTCCCAGCACGGCTGTCCCAGGGCTGGGAGCAGAGCAGGGCTCACCTGTGGGGAAAACAGACTTTTGTGCAGGTCCTCTTGCCATTTAACACCAAAATTCTGGAACTAGTTAAAAAATCCACCCTGGGATTTTTGGATACGAGCCTAAACTCCAAAATCCACATGGTTCCATCGTGCCTAATTACAGCCTGTCTAAAATGCTAATGGAGCCCAGCAAAGCAATATTCAGAGCAGAGAATTATTACACTGCACACGCTTTGCACTTAATCTGCTTGTCCAGGTATTGGGACAAAAAAGGTTCAATAACAGCAAAACAGCCACCGTTAGGTTGATTTTTTCTCTGGATTACTGATTGAGTTTTTAAGTTTAATGCAAGGAGACTGTTACACAGTACAAAGTGTATTTTAAGCATCTATTTATTAAAGCTGAATTGTGCTAGAACTTCTGTTCAAAAGTGCACCTGACAGCTAAATGAATAGCAAATTATTCCATGGTGATCTGTGCTATTTTCTGTTGTTTCTATGCAGCCAAACTCCTGCACGTACGGCAGGTTAAAAGAATTCTCAACCTCCTATTTAATACAATAAACTTTGTCAGATGTTGTTATTATTTTATCTGAATGCCATCTCTGAGTGTAATATATGCACAAAGGCCTCATTGACTCCTCGAGCAGCCTAAGTCAGGTGGAAACAGCCTGCATGGAGTGAGGAGAAACCGAGCAAGGTGGCTTTTATTTAATCTAGTTCAATCAGTGCGTAATGACAGGCATTAAAAACGCTGGTGAATCCAGGGAAACAACTTTATTCTCATTCATTGAGGGCTCTGGCTGGTTTCTGTGCATGGTGGGGTTGGCAGGATGCTCTGGACAGGACAGGGCTCCGCCACACTGTGTGTTATCCATGGAATAACACATCCCTGAGCACCCCACAGAGCTTTGCAAGGAAAAGAGTTAATAAACCACAGAATCACGGAATGGTTTGGCTTGGAAGGGCCTTAAAGACCATCTAGTTCCAACCCTCTATTAATGAGAGTTAATTAGAGCTCCCCAGCTGTGTGTCCCTAGCTGGAAAGAATTACCAGATCCCTCCAGGAGGCCCAAGAGGTCCCCAGGGGTGGCTCAGAGGGCCACTTGGGTGGATTTCTGGGCGAGATGGTGTTTTTGAAAGAAGAAATGGAGCTCTGCTGGAGGTTCTTTCAAGAGCATGCCAAAAAACCAAAGATATGAGAAATAACAGTATAGAAAAAAAGGCAACAACAGAGATTTATGGTGTGAGCACAGGAGTTCATTCCATGAGATAAAAAAAAGTGCAAGAAATCGTTGCTGTGTGTAGCCTAGAGTTGGTTAAATGAAATATTTGATCTTTTGGATAACCTGGGAAGTTGGGAGGTGACTTACATGAGTAAAGGGCTGTGGCTGCTGCTGGATCAGGGAGCAAACAGGATTGAGGTGGCTGGTTGCCAGTAAATGGTGTAAACTGGGAGCTTGACCTCTTGTACCCCCAAATGCTTGTGTTTCTTTATTTCTGTGTTTTGGTGGAGTTTAGATTGGGGTTTTTTTTTCATTGATTTGCTGAGCTGGAATTCCCTTGTTCTCCTTGAAATGCTCCTGGGGCAGTTTTGTGCTTTGTTTGCCATGGAAGGAGCAGCAGAGCAGGGGAGGGAAGGAACTGGGAGCTTTCTGCACAGTGGGTGGGAAAGCTGCTTGTAAAGTTTGACCTGGTTTATTTAATTTTTCTGGGAATAATAATAATAATAATTCTCAGCATTGACAGTCTGCATGTCAAAGTTTCAGCTCCATTTGAAATGGCTGAAAGATGAATTCCAGGGGAGAAAGGAACGTTGTCTGTGTGTGCTGACAGTCTCTAACCAAGGTGTTGCTCTCCACCTTAATGCACAGCAGGAAAAAAAAATTATAGCCTGGCAAAAAAAACCAACAAAAAAAGGGCTGTATTTCATGTGATTATGACTTGTTTGTGTTACTGTCCATTAGAAGGTGAAAAGGAGAAGAAGCACTGTGGGTTTTTTGTTGGCTTTTTAGGCTTCAGCTGAGAGCATTTCAGTCTGGAGTGACTGAGATACTTGCTGAGATTATAGTTTTAATGGTGGTGTTGCCAGTTGGGGAGGTGGGAAGTTCAGCACTAGGAGAATTTAGAGGTATAATATCACAGGAGCGCTGCTTTGAAAGTCATGGGTATGATTTGATGTTTTCCCCTGCATCAGTAGCATTTAAAAGAAGGAAAAAAATTCTGTCTCTAATTTTCCTTGTCATAAAGCCTTTGAAAATCAGGTGCACTGATTCACCTGCTATTCACTCTCCAATGTGTCCTGGTGTAATTTATCAGATAAGGAGCAAAATATTCGGTGTAAGTCACAGCTGAATGTCTGAAGAAACTCACCAAAAATTATGGGGACATCAAACTTTTGGGGTTTTTTAATTAATATAAAATATCCAAGAGAGCTCTTTCTGATAATACACTGTGTATCTTTTATTAAAGATCTAATTTCGGGAGCTTTAGGTGGGATTGGATTTTGAAAGTTTTGGGGGGGTGTGTGAGTTTATAAGAATAAGAACAACTGATGGAATTGGGAGGCCAAGATGACTTTTGGTGGCTGCTGATCTGGGGGTTTGGTGGTCCCAGGCTGGGACTGCACCTGGCAGGAGCTTTTGCACCTTGTCTATGGTGTGATGAGGTCTGAATTCAAACCAGGGGATCCTCCCTGGCTCCAGGTTTAGTTTGAATTTAGGATGCACACTTTCCACCTCTCCCCTCCTGCCCTCCCACCTGCCCTGACCTTGTGCCTCCTGATTTCTCTTCACCTCCCTGGTCTGAGCTCTGTGGACTTGGTTTCTTTCTGTGCCAACGTAGGGAAGCAAAGCACAACAAATTTATCATGTAACTATTGCCAAAAGAAGCAGGAAATAATCAAGAAGGCAGAATTATTAAGCTCTGCCTGCACGTGGGGTGTGGGGAAGGGAGGGCTTTCGTAAATGCGCTCGGAATGATAATTAAACTCCCAGCTCATCATTATTAAAATGGAGTTGGGGGAAGGTTTCTGGCCTTCAGGATTATCTGACCATCCCCATCGTGGCATTATGGAGAGCTGAAGGCTTGGAGAGAGCAGCAGCAGCTGCAGCAGCACCAACACACCTCTCCATCCCTCCAAATCCGAGCTGGTGGCTCCAAGGGCTGAGCTGTGAGACAGTAGCACCTTGATTGCTCTGCAGTGAGGGGACAAAGGCAAAGGTCTGTTCCTCCAGAAGGAAAAAAAAAAGATGTAAATGAGAAAAGAATCCCTCTGGTTAGTGAAGTTATTCCAGCAAGTGGCTATATAAATGTCTTTATATTGTTATTTCCGATATTAGTTTGTTGTTCCTTCATGAAAGCTGATTTATTTGAAATGTTATTACTTGAAACACCCTAATCTTTTTGTAATAATTCATATACTGGAGATTACAGTTTTGGAAGGCAGCCCAGCTCTGGCTGGAATCCTATTTATGGATTAAAGGATTTGAACAGCATTGCAAGCTAGATCTCCGAATAGCAGGATAATGTAAACCTGGTTCCATATAAAATGCTTTACCTCTGCAATAGTAACCCCATTAAAGGCAGATTGTTGGAGGACGTCTGAGGAGAGGACTTTCATTACAGGAAAGCAGGATATCTTGCACCCCTGAAGAGCAAGGATTTCCAGAGCTGAGCCCTCCCCTCGTTAGGATGCCCTGAGCAGCGTTTCGTGTCTCTCCTTTCTTCTGCAAGCCACCATGCCAGCTAATTATGGGGGGTTTTTAGGGGCTGGACAGGCTTCTGGAGAAAGCCCCGTTGTTTTCTGGTGGAATTGAGCCACCCCAAAAGGCAGGGAGGTGCTCCAGCACAGAGCTGCTCCTGCCCCAGCCTGGCAGGGAGGCAGCTGGGAGCTGTAATTCCCACACAAACAGCGGCACAAGGACCCAGCCCAGGATTCATTTGTGTTATTGTGGAGGGACAATCCCACCCCAGGAAACTGTAAGCTTTTGGGAGCGTTGTTATTTATTAATTTCCCATTTAATTTAATAGTGCACAGAGAGCCCAGTCACAGGCTGAAGTTTCATTGTGTTGGTAACTAGAGAATGGGCAAAGGCATAATTTAATTGTTAAGTCTGCTTATGATCCATAAGGAAAATGAAACTAGTCTAGAAAATAACGGCACTGGGAGCCAACATTAAAATTAATGGGTTTGGGACATGGGCAGTCTCACTTTTCAAGCCTTTTTCAAACATCACAGCAAGTGAGGCTTGAGACAAAATTTGAAGCAGAGCATTGGAGTGGTTTTGTGGGTATTTATAGGCAGCTTTTACCATAATTGATGTGTGATAGATCCTGGTGCCCTGGGCCAAGCTGAACAAAAGGTGGGGAAGGGAGGACAAGCTGTCAAGGGCTCTGAAAACCCAGGGAAACCCCTGTTGGATGCAATTAGGAGGGATAAGCCGTGGGGTGATGCAGGCAAAACCGACTGGTGCTCTGAGCACAGATGAGATGATGTGGTGGCTGCAATAATTAGGCCACAGGATGATGAAAACCTGGAGCAGGTTTGCTGTGTGTGCCCCAGGGAAGGCTGAATGGTAGAGATACTATGCAAAAAAACCCCAAGATTTATTGGTGCTGTGGCTGTGACACCCCAGAGAGACTTTTGAGTGTAAGCTGATGCTCAGCTATTTTTGTTAGTACCTTTTTTTTTTCCTATAGAAGTTGAGGAAGGCATTTGGGAAGAGGGCTTAGGAGAAGATAGAGATCTCTTTTTCTGTATGGGTGCAGTGGTGAGGAGGAGGAGGAGGGGATAAAGACTGCATGTGATTGCAGGGGGCTGGAGAAGAAAATCATGCCTGGGATCACCTGTTTGAGGAAATCACTTTAACAGGATGCAAACACTGGTCTGCAAACACACTTTGTAATAAACACCTAAAAAAGGTGCTCTTTAAATGTGTATTTGTAGGTATCAGTTGTATCCAGCCCCCAAGTGTGGTCTGGAGCAGCAGCTGGGGCTGTGGGACTGGGAATGATTACAGCCTCCCCCAGCCTGCTGCAGCATTGCCCCGGGCAAAAATCATTCCACTCCTCTGGATCTCCGCTTCCTCTTCCACGGAATGGGGTAATATCACGTGCATCCCAGAGGATTTGAGCATTACTTATTATTTCTATGGGGATTTGAAGGTTAATAGCTTTACACAAGCCTAATTAATTGCTATTATTTAGTTTAATATTCTCGCCGAGTGCTTTGTCCGTACAAAGCTTGCTCTGCCGTCCTCGGTGTAAAAAAAGATTGGGAAGCAGCACAGAAAGGTGTGTCCAAAAATGAGACACCATGAAACAGCAGGTGGAGGTGTGATGGTGCTCAGAGCACATCACACCAGTCTCTGCTCGGGGTGTCCTGATGGAGGCAATGGTAGAGCGGCTCCTCACTGGAGACAAACTCTGACAGGGCAACAGAATAAATGAGGTTAATAAAATAAATGAGACAATAAACCCTTCCTCCTATGATGTGAGTTATCTTACCTCTCTTTCGTGGTGTTGGTTGACCTGCACTAAGTGAAGATTTGATGGAGGGACCCACTGCTGCTTTTGCAGGGGGAGGATTTCACGCCTCTTCGGGCTCCTTCCAGGCAAGAAGAGCCTGAGCTCTTCTGCAAGGAAACTCTTCTGGTAGCGCTGCTGAAATGATTCAGGGAGGCTTTTGGTGTGGTCATGTTCTGGCTGGCAGCCCCGGTGTTTAAGGGAGGCTGAGCTTTGATGGACAGTTTGCACAACTTGGAATGCTTTTGCATGTGAACTGCACCGGTGAGATTCCTGCTGCAAACCACCTGGCTTGGGGCTGGGGCAGGAAGAGCTGGAAGTGCTTTCCCGGTGCCTCTTTCTCTCTGGGAATGGTGGCCCAAAGCTAATCCTGAAATTGTGGTGGACTTGCTGTCCCTACAGGTGGTTTTTACTAATTCCACTATGCAGGATGAGGGGAGGCCACAACTCTCATCTGTGCTGGAGCTGTTTTGTCTCCTCTCCAGACAGCTCAGTGTGCCCAAAGCCCACCCCAAAGATGGGCACTGGTGGGGACTGTCCCTCCATTCATAGAATCAGTCGGGTTGGAAGAGACCTCTGGGATCTCAAGTCCAAGCCTTGCCCCAGGGCACAAAGAAAGAGGGTTGTCAGTGACAAACCCCACATTTTCCAGTCAGTACATGGGATTTTTTTGGAGCCTTTGGCTGCATCATTCCCTTTGAGCAGGCAGTGAGGAGGATGTGCTCTCTCCAGGAGCTCTGTTCTGCAGAGCCTTCCTTGCCAAGGAGGAAACCAAACCATCCTCTGGGGTGCCTGAACAGGAACTGTGGGCAGACCCTGATTAAACAGAACGTGTCGTTAATAACAAACCGACCCAAGAGATAAGAGCTCCGAGGTTGGTGCTGAAGAACCCCCAGGGTAACAGATAAAGACAGGCTGTGGAGTGATGTCATTTGAGAGGGTCCACGTGGTGCTCCCGAGAAAGAGATGGATCGCATACATGGTGTGCCTGACAGTAAAACTAATGGCTATTGGATGGGGTGTTAAGTATATCATAAAATCAGTGTTGGCCACGTTCAGGAAGAGGCTTTCAGGCTGTTTGGAGCGTGCTGACAGCAGCCCAGGGACCGCAGCATTCAGCAGGGGTGAGGGGGGCACTGTCAGGCTCCATCCCCCGAGGGCTGGCCGGCAGCAGCCTGGATGGATGGATGCCTTTAGCTCCCTGGGGAGGAAGGGCTTGCTCTGATAGACCTCATGGAACATGTTGGGAGCCTCAGCCAGCACCTTCCCAAGGGCGGATCCTCTGCAGAGCAGCAGCAGGGTGTGCACAAGGCAAGGGGCTGATATAAAGCAGGGTGTATGCAATAGGTAAGGCAGGAACATTTCCCTCCCTGAAGCTTCACCAGTTGTTTACTGAATGTCTTACTAATATTTTGAGAGGTTAAATTCAGTGTAGATACACAATCCCCCAGCACAGCTGATTGTGGACACAGAATTCAAGCAAAACACCTCCTCAAATCGTGTCCCTGAATGACTTTACAAAAGCCACTTTAACTGGAAACATAACCAAGCATTAACATGGATATTAGGAATAATCCTCACAGGGCAGGGAATACTGGTGTAAGAGGAGGAATGCTTCCATGCAGGCACTCGGTGCAAACAGCCATGAACTCGGATTGCTTGCACAGAAACTTCTCAGTGGCTTTGCAATAGTTGCAATAGTCAGAAACCCTGTTTCCTGCACTTTGTGGAAGGCTGATGTCATGTTTAGCTGCAGCCCTGGGGGAGGAAACCAGTGGGGCTCCTGGGAGGTCACATAGCTGGATCTGGGCTCTGGGCATCTGCCTCTCACCTCCAAGGGCAGTGGCATTGCCAGGCCAAGGGATGTGCCAGGCAGCACAATCAGGGCTTTGTCTCGGGGCTCATTTGGCAAGGACAGCTCAGTTATGTGGTCATTAGCCCTGTGGCTTGACCCAGAGTCTCTCACTGGGGCCAACCTATTCATTTGGAGCCTCTGGAATTTTCTGGAGGCCCGTCCCTGGCACTCAGATGCAGCGTGACATCATCTCTGTGGAGATGACAGGAATTTTAAAGGGCAGGCAAACGAGGAGTGCTGTGTCTGTCCAGCGTGTCGCAGGAATGACAGCTAAAGGCAGGAGGCGATGCAGAAAACCTGACTGCAGGTCTCCTCCTAATAATTTACTAAAAACCACAGTCTCCCCTATTTTAGGCTGGCCAACTGCTGCTCTCTTGCTCAGCATCCTTCCCAAAAAGCACAGTCTGCTCGTGTGGCTGTGACCGTCTCTCGCTGTTCAATTGAGTTCGCAGGGAGGTGATTACAAAAGCTACAAGGGCTTCCAGTAGCACAATTTCCTGAAAATAATGGGCTTCAGCATCTCAGTTCTTGACTCCATCCCTTTCTCCTTCACCTCCAGGACTTGCCAGTGGGTCAGGCAAGTCCTGAGTGAGCAGCCTGAGCTCTTTAGCTGTGATTTGAGGGAAGGTGACTCCTGTTTTCCTTGCAGCAGCTTGCTGGGGAAATTCAGGCAGGTTTGTGGTGACAGCAAGTGCTGGATCAACACGTGATGCTGCCAAGCTGAGCTCAGACATGGTGCTGTCTCCCTAGATCCCTGGGCACAGAGCTGGGCTCTGTCCCACCTTCCTTGGGCTCTGAGCTGCTCCTGCTGGGAGCTGCTGGGGAGGGGCTGTGGAAAGGAAACACATCCTTGGCAAAGCCCAGTGCTGGGAGATGAGTGGCCCTGGGAGTGCTGCAAAGTCACTGCTGGCAGCAGTATTACAGACAGACCTGGATGGCAGAGCTCCTTGTTCCTCAAAACACCAAGCTGGGAATGCACCCCCAGATCCTGCATCAGTCCCTCGAGCTCAGGTTTTCTGTAGGGTGGGAGGTGGTTACTCAGGGGGGAAAGGAGGAGGCACTGAATGAGTCCCTGCATGGGAGAGATGGAAAAGGGGGGTGGGATTTGTCTCTGCCTTGGATTGCAGCTCCAACCCACAGCCCCCACCTCTTCCCAAGCAGGAGCATCTCCCAGTGCACAGTCCTCCTGCTTTCAGCTGCTGTTTCCATGCTGTAGGGAAATGCAAACACTAATTACTCCAGTGTATCCCTACAACTCACAAACTGCTGGGAACACGTTTTCATCCATTCCTAGCCTGCAGCAGAATCTGTTAGTGTTGGTGCAGCTCATCCTGCTCCACGCTGGCACAAGAGAGAAGTGAATACCTGCAGCTTAAAGATATAATTTAATAATTATATTTAAAAGTCTACCTGGCTCCATAAATTTTTAATGACATATTAATTAAAAGCCTAGTTATGGAAGCTTTGGAAAGGAGAAATAAATATTTAATATTCATTAAAATATTCATATGCTACGTGTTTTTTAATCTTGAATAAATATTTTGGGATAATCAGTCGCAGGTTGGGTTGGTTTGTTTTTTTTTTTTGTTATGCTAAAAGTTTGCATTGTAAATTCAGCCATGATTGATTACAAAAATGTGCAATCTATTCGTTCTGTCATAGCACGTTTGCCGCTCAGGACCTGGCAGGAATACATCTATCTGGGTTTTATAACCAGAGGAGTTATCAGGGTAATGTGCTTATTGAAACTTAATGAAAGCTTTGATTCATGTGATGGTGGCAAGATCTCAACCTTCATCTCCACGGAATACAACTTTCAGGGTTCTTTCATCATTCTTTCTTTACAATAACCGAGATGTGGGAAAGTCAGGAATTATCCTTCCTGGGGGATCTGGTGTAGCACTGAAACACTCTTAAACTCTGGGTTTTATGTATGTTATGTCAACTGAAATTAGGGGTGACCTGATTTGAGGCCTTCCAGTACCTCCAGGGAGCCCCCAGGAAAGGTGGAGAGGGACTTTTTATAAGAGCCTGGGCTGACAGGACAAGGGGGAATGGATTCAAACTAAAAGGGAGTAGGTTCAGATGAGATAGTAGGAGGAAGTTCTTCCCTGTGAGGGTGGGGAGGCCCTGGCACAGCTTGCCCAGAGAAGCTGTGGCTGCCCCAGCCCTGGAAGTGTCCAAGGCCAGGTTGGACAGGGCTTGGAGCAACCTGGGCTGGTGGAAGGGGTAATCTTAAAGTCCCTTCCAACCCAAATCACTCTGTGACTCCACGAAATGCTGAATGTGATGCTCAAGTCCAAGGCTGGGTTGCCCAGACACTGCCCAGGTACGACCCCCCCGAGCTGCTCTGGGCATTGCTGCCTTTCATCCTTCCCTTCCCTCTCCAACCATTAGTTTTCCACCAGTTGTCCTGCAAAGGAGTGATAATACCTAGGTAGCTAATTTACCAACCCCATGTTCAGGGGGTTTAAGGCTATTTCTAGTCCTTCCTGGACTCTTTTGTGTTCTCTGGATGAACCACAGCAGCACAAACAGTCTCAAAGCAAGTGGTACTCAGTGTATTTTTTAATGAGCTGAGCTGACCCTCCCATCTCTGCCCTGATTTATAAGCTGCTTCATACTCTGTTGCTGAAGCTTAAAGATCCCTTAAGTCTCTTTTTCCTCTGCAAGACAAATAAAAGACTGTTACTGCAAATTAGAGTGTAAGTCAGAGCTGCTGAAGACACCGAAACCAAAACAAACAAAGGAAAATATAAAAGGATTGTTTGGGGGGGGGGGTGTTGCTATTCTCAGTGGAAGGATTACTGTTGACTTTTTTTTAGGAAAAGTTCATCGTGGAGGCAGCAGGCAGTTGCATGACTCAAGCAAGATTGAGCTGTTTAAAATTTCAGGGTTGTCCGCCAAAGAAATAATAATAGGAAGTTGTAGGGAGAGGAATGTGCTGACAGCAGGAATGTTTGGGCAATAATTCATGTGTTGGGGATGATGCTCTGGAACGCTGCCCAGCTGGGCTAATGCAGATTGGGGATGCTGTTGTGGCAGTGCCACTGATTGGCAGTTCTGCTCTGTCATGAAATCAGCTTGCAGGCGGGATGGAGAGGGTTTGGGAGGGCAGGGGGCTGTGGTGAAGCGGCACCCTGTGGGTCAGGGTCCTGCTGGGGGCAAGGGAACACTCCCAGTTGTTGGTCTGGGCTGATGGAATCACCTCTGCCCCTGCTTTATCTGGTACCACATGAGAGCAGCTGGCCAGGGGTTGGGCTGAGGGACACGGGGATGTTGTGGTGTCTCCCAGGAACACTGATTTGAACAGTTGTTGGTGCCTCGACCTTGTTCTCCAGCACAGCAGGGTCTCTCTGTGATGTGGCATTTAATTGCTGCTCTTGGACCCACTGGCCCCTTTTCTTCTTTCTAAGCAGGTGACATTGAGCTTCCTGATCCTTGTCTGAGATGCTCCATCTCAGGCACAGGTTGTGTGATCCAGGTTTGGTTCAGCTCCATCCCAGGTTATCCAGCAGCTCCTCATTCTCCCACCACTACATCCCATTCTTATGCATATTCCCAAGCCTCCAAATAGGGACTGCCTGTTGATAAAAATTTCTGAGTTGTCCTAAACCCTATCCAGAGGGGGACCTAATATGAGACAGAAGATCTGTTGGTGATATTGTATTTAAAATCATTTTCTTGTGGATTGTTTTCTTTAGAAGGGGTTGAAATGGCAGATAACTTGTGTTATTTTAGCTCTGTGAGCAACAGTTAGAAGTCCCACTCAGCATGTATATAACCAACTTAAATGCAAATTGCTCACCACCAGCAACTTTATTACACATGAAAAACAAATTTCACCGAGCTCATAAGTTATCAGAGGGAGAACAAGAGTCTATTCCAGCTCCTGAGCAGCCACACAAGAGGAGGCAGCGCTGTCCTTGAGAGACCTGGCCGCCAGCCACGCTGCAAAATAGGCTCTTGTGCTCCTACTGGCATTGCAGGGAGCATCTTTGTTAATAATTAAAAAAGAAGCACAACACCTGAGGAATAAATAAGTATTTTTAACATGAGTGCCTCGCTCTGTTTCACCCTGTGATGGTGATGTTGTTTAACCTCATTCAGCTGCTGAGAAAGAGGCTGCTGGTTGTGCTCGTTCCTGCACGAGCCACTGGATCTGATGGCTTTAAAAACATGTTTGCTGGAGTGCTGGGTTAGGGGAGACCTTCCTGCCCCTTCTTCAGGATTCAAAGTCGGGGTTATTTCACGGAATCACAGGATCACTGAGGTTGGAAAACCTCTCCAGGACCATCCAGTCCCCCCTGTGCCCCATCCCCACCCTGTCCCCCAGCCCAGAGCACTGAGGGCCACCTCCAGTCCTTCCTTGGACACCTCCAGGGGTGGGGACTCCAAACCTCCCTGGGCAGCCCCTTCCAATGCATGAGCACCCTTTCCATGGAGAGATTCTTCCTGAGGATTTAAATCCATCAGCATCTGGAGCAGCCATGCAGCCAGGCCCCTTTCTGAGCCAGGAGCAGGTGCATCTGTGGCACAGATTGTGTGACTGGAACCTCATTAAAACCATCTGACCTCCCCAGGCCTGAGGTGCCCTCGCTCCCTAAGATCTGGAGGTGTGAATATCCCAATTTGGTGCACAACCTCAGCACATACAAATCATCTGGGGATTAATATCTTTTCCTTGCAGCCCTTTGGAAGCACAATTGGGATCAGCTGCAGCTGTGAATGTCTAATTCCCCCCTCCAGTGGCTCCTCCAGAGCCCCAAGAACATTATTCTGGCATTTGTTGGTGTCCAGGAATTACAGGCACAAAATGTATAAGACCCTTTGAAGCCTGACTGAAAACTTGACTTAAGCCCCCGGAAATAATAAAAAGAAAGTAAAGAACTCAGCAAAGCTGCAGAAAAGGATTAAGAGGGGGGGGGGGAAAGCGAAGGGGGACAAGTAATTCCAGCTCCCTGTGATGGGGTGATATAATGCCTGTGCTATCACTGGAGCCAGGGACTGCTCCCAGGCCTGTACACAGCCACTTTTTTCCCCCCCCTTTTTAAATCTTCAGCCACTCTCCTATATTCTTCTCCTCTACTGGCATCTTTTAAGAAGGAACTGGAGTTTAAGAGCAAAGTTGTTTTTTTTTTCTTTAAAATCTATTTCCTGGAAATATTTTGTGCGTAACAAAGAGCCTGAAAATGTTCTGCTGCTTCTGAAGTACTGGTCAAGAGACCAGGCAAAAACAACAACAAAAATGTGTGTTTGGGTTGGGTTTGCAAATGATTTATTTTGTTTCTGTGGTGGTGTCTGTGGGAAGAAAACAATTGGTGCAACCAACATTCCTCATGAGCATCTCGGCTCCTGTTCTGTCCCACTGAAAGAGGGTTGTGTGTCCCAGTGGATGCCCAGGGCTCTCCTCCCCCAAATCTGACCTTCCAATGTCAGAGCAGATTAAAAGGGTTATAAATTCTTTCTGGCAGGAGCCTGCATTTTAGGATTGATGAGTGTGATCAGCAAACTATTCAAATAAGTATGGTTATTATTAAAACCCTGCTAGGAGCAGGATGACATGCAGGGAAACTAATGCAAAGCAATTTCTCCTTCATTTCTGAGACTGGCTTGGTTTTAATGCAGGCTAATAACATTAGTTTTTAATTGTTTCTTTGGGTAGATCAGCTGCTTTTTGTATTTGTGTGCCTCCCTAAGTTGGGGTTTGTGTGGGAAGTGGCCACAAGTGGCCAGGGGTACACACTGTGCTCGCCAAAGGTGTTGGAAAACCATCCAGGGCTGGGACTTGAAGGCTAAAATGGGGAGAAAAAAAAAAAAAATCCAGCAGCTTTCCCATTGCTAATGGCTTACATGTTTATAACCTTGGTTGTAATCTAACTCCCACCTCCTGGGACAATTCCTGAGCTGTTTGTTCAATATTTATCTGGTTCTGAGTCAGACAAAAGCTCCCAGATCTCCAGGCAACATAAACTGCCATGGATCCTGTAACTCCAACTGCTGACCATTCCCAGCTGTCCCCAGGATTATCCTGGAGGTTTCACCTCCTCTGTGCAGCAGTTTTCATGACACTGCTTCTACTGCAGGTGTGTCCTGATGTTGGAATAGGATTTAGCTCCTGTTGCTTTGTTGGTTGTTTTTTTTTTTGAAGCCAACAAATACTCGACTGAAGGAAAATTTCAAATTCCCAAACAAAACAGAGCCCTTGAGTCTCCTGAAGGTGTTTGTTTGAAAGCATTTTCACCCCCCCACCAGTACAAATGGGTCTGAGCTGGGAGTGGAACAGAGGAAAAACCCCCGTGGACACATTAACTTTGCAAACAAATCTCTCCAGGTATTTTCTGGTACGCCCTGAGTGTCCTTCGGTTTTGTTTCGACCTTTTAAATTTATGGGCTCACATTTCCTGAATGGCTTAAGGTGGTTTTGTATAATTGCAGTAACAGAAGAACCTCTGACCAGCAGCAGTTATCCAGGTCCCCAACCAGGGTCCCAAGTGCCTCATCCCAAAGCCAGGGTTTCACTGCAGGCTGGAGGACTTTAGTCTGGTTTTCAGCACAAGAAATAATGAGAAACGTGCAACAAGATCGATGTTTTCCTCATGTAGCTCATTTTTGATGCGGTAATAATCTGTTTCCTTAAAAAAAAAAAAGTTAAAATAGAGAAATGGGGGAACAAAATGTACCACAAAGTGTGAGCAAAACTCCTCGGAGCATCCCGTGGAGATTCTGGGTCCAGCCCTTTGCAGCTGCTCGTGGCTCTGGCCAACAAACCCCAGGTGCTGCCTGAGGGTTCCTTCAGTGGGAGGGGGTTCCAAAGGGGACATCTGAGAGGATGAAACCCTCAGCACGGGTTAAGATCCATCGTTGCTGCAAGGCTGATCCCACAGGCACGTTCCAAATGTGTCTTTTCAAAGATGACGAGCACTTTTATAAAACTCTGCCCATTTATCTGCCAAACTCCTGCAGATCAAGAGCTGTGAATTATTAGAGTAATGAGATTAGGCCCACATTTATGCTACATGGTCTTAAGTTGTTTTAAATTCTGAAGATGAGGTAGGGTCAAGCAGGAAAGGGCAGCACAGCAGAGCAGGAGTGACTTGTCTTCCTTTTCATGTTGCCACGTCCCTGTTGGGTGTGTTTCCCATTTCCCTCTCTCCCTGGGAGTTGGCTGGGAGGCTTAATTGCCAAAATTAGCAATTAGGAGAAAAAAAACCCAACTTGTGTCGGAGGACTTGGACTGTAGGAGATGGTGGGAGGGAGAAAGGACAGAGGGAAATGTGGGGTAAAAGAATGAATGAGAAAAAAGGGTAAAACCGAGGGAGAAAGGACAGAGGGAAATGTGGGATAAAAAAATTAAGGAAAAAGGGTTAAACCAAGCAAGAGGGTGGTGGAGGTGTGGCTGTCCCTGCTGCAGAGTGAGCAGGAGTGCTTTGGGTGTCTCCTCTGGTAAAGACTGTTGTAACCTCTGAGTACTGGCAGCAGCACGTGTATCCCCCCCTCCCATCTCTTCTGCTCTTCCGATTTTCTTCCTGGAGAAGCGGAGATGAAGCCCCCTGAGGAGAGCTCTCAACTGGAGAGACTCGGGAGCAGCAATTTCTCTCTCATTAAACAGAGCCCGGTGCCGTGGTTACCCCCAAGGTCACCCCCTGCACTGCAGGAGGGAGCCAAGGCCACGTGTGAGATGTTTCCTGCCTCCAAAACCGCTTTGCCAAAGAGGCACAAACGTGCAAAAAGAGAAAAAAAAGAGCTGAAAAACCCAACCCTCAAAACAAACCCAACCCCCAAAAGACCCAACCAACAAACACAGAACATCCCAAGGCCAGCTGGGTTTTGCTGAGCTCTCCTATGAAATGTCTTCTTGGCAAAGTGGAAGTCCCTGCCCCAGGGAGAGGGGCTGCAACTAGATGAGATTTAAGGCCCCTTCCAACCCGATCCATTCCATGATTCCATGGAAGCTGTGCTGCTCTGGGCCCTGGCCACGTCCTTGGCTTGGCTGCAGAGCTGCTCTGGGCAGGAAGGTGGAGTCTGCCCCTCCACGGTCTCGAGCGTGGGTTTGCGTTGTGATTTTACGCTTTTACACGATGAAAACCCAGGACAGGTCAACATTCCACCTCCTCCAGATCCCCAGATCTCTCCTGCTCCTGCCTGTGGAACCGTTTGCTTGTGCAGAGTTTTGAATCCGTCCCCCCTGGAGCTGCCATGAGCAGCACCTGGCAGAGAGGGGGCGTTGCTTTGGAGGATGAAGAGACTTAAACTTCTGCAAAGCATTTAAATTTCCAATCCCAACAAGCAGTTTGTTTGGGAAATGGAGGGAAGAGGTGTCACCTTCTGACTCCTTTTACTCAAATCTCCACATTAACTCAGCAAAAGGCATTTCTAGTTAGCTGGGGGTAGAGGGAGGATGGTGGAGAGATTGGAGTGGTTTGCAATCGGCAAATCACTCTTTTTATTTTTGTTTTCATATGTGAGTGTGCAGGAGCAGCTTTTGCAGACACTAAACTTCCCATTAAATATTTTTGTTTCTTTTTTTTCCTGAACCCTTTTTATTAAAAACAAAACAGAAGGTCATATTCCCAAGCAGGGAGATAATGGCAAGGGAGGCTCTGAGGCAGCTGCTGTAACCTCTTGTAAAAGGGAATGGCCACAACAGGCTCTGCTTTACCCAGAATATTAGCAATATTCTGTCTCTTTGCAGCAGTGTGATGATTTCCCATCTTCTTTGGTTTGGGAGATAAGTGTGAGAACTTTGTGGGCTTCAATCTTCGTGTCTCCTGCTCTTGAAAGTTATTCACCTTGAACGTGAGCCCTTCTCCTGTCCCCCAATTAAATATAGATGCTGGGATGTGCTTGGAGGGATGCACAGGGGGAGTGACAAGCAGGGGAAGCATTTTAAGATGAATTATAGATCAAGATTTTGATAAAAACAACAATGGCTTTATGCTGGCTGGTCACACAGGACAACAGCTCGTAGAGTTAAAGACAAACCTCTTCCCTGGCAGCAAGTCCATCCACAGCCTGGCAAATCCATCTTCCCTGAGAATCCACATCCTAAATCAGAGCAACCACAAAGAAAAATGGAAAAGGCTTAAAATATAACAGCCTCTAGGATATTTTGGTAAATGATCATGATGTAAAATTGCGTGGAGATGGATTGGTGGAGGGATAGACAGTTGTGAAGTTAAAGAAATGATGTCTCGGAAACTAATTCTGAATTAATGACACCTTGTAGATCTTTACTGGCTTCCATCTGAGGAGCTCAAGCTGACACAGAGACATTTATTAATTAGAATTCATTTTACAAGAGAAGAAGCTGAGGATGAGAACGGAGGAGCCACTCTCGGCCCATCATAAGTCAGACGTCAGAGGTGGAGGCAGCAATAAAAAACAAGGCTGTGGATTCCCAGCTTGTGCTTGAAGCCCGTGGTGATGCTGAGCAGGGAGGCAGGAGAAATAAATTCTCCCCAAAGGTGAAAACAGCACTTGGGTCAAGTAAGATTTATTTTGCTCAGAGCTGAAGTCAATGAGGCTCTCTGTGAGGGCAGGAGGAGGTAACAAATTTGTGCCACAAAGAAAAAAGCCCCATGTGAAAACCCGCACGGGGTGTAGCCCTGTTGCTGAATTAATTACTGTGTGATGAGCTCCATAAATACACCATGCTCTGATGATTTATCTAAAATACCTCAGACTGACTATATTTAGAAGATAAGAGACTCTGATCTTTCTTTTCTTCATGTTTATTTGTGCCTGTTTACGGGTTTAATTAATACTAAAGCACTTTAAAATTAATGAACAGAAACAAGAAGGGGTGAAGATGAGAAAAGAAACGTGAGGGTGGAGGAAGGTGGAGATGGGGAGGAAGGCTCTGCACAAAGCCTGGCTGTGTCTCACTTGGCTTTGAGGAGCCATCAGGTAAAATTAATATTTAACAACAGAGACTGTACAGACTAATTTCTGTATCAGGACTAGACTGGCTTGTTTCTTGATCTACAAGAAAGGGTTTAAACTGAGATGTCTGAACTGAAGAGTGGGGACATAAATCTAAACTGTTGCACAAGCCAGAAACAAAGTGGGATTTTTAATGATGCAATGGCTTATCTGCTACAAGATTTCTTCCCAGACTGACACTCTACCCACAGCTGAAAGCCTGTGTGAAATTATTATATTGGGGGAAAAAAAATTGCAGATGGACCAGAACTGTAATTGGCTTGTGTGTCCTCTTGGGATTGAATTCTTACTGGTGAGGTTTTCTTTTCATTAAACACAGTCCTGAAGGAGACACCCAGCTCTCCAAGAGTGTGTGTGTGGGTATGTTGTGAGTGATGTGCACTGTGAGGCCCCACTGGCAGGGTGGATCCTGGCTGGGTGCTGTGCCCACCACGTCTGTCTCTCGATATGACACGATGCCACCAAGGCAGGCTTTGCTCAGGCTGAGCATTAATTTATATGGAACCAGAGCCAAAAAGATAAAACCCACCCTGTGCGTTCTCCTTGCTCTCCTGGTGGAGCCCAGTCATCTGCCAGCCCTGCTGAAGTCCCAAGGGAATTAAGCTAAATTATGGAAGTGTTAAAGATCACCACTCGAAACGTTTCAGTGCTCAGTTCATTCCTTTGTCCCTGAGGAGTATTATTTGATAAAATGAAATAGTTCTTAATTAACCACCTGTCTTGTCCAAATGGGATGACTGCTTGATGGGAGGGGAAGGATTAACCAGCAAGATTTGTTTTAAAATAAAACGGGGGAAAAATGGAATAGCCTTTAAAATAGTTACCCAGATCCTGTCCTCTTCTGCACTAATGACTCTGATCTCAGTTACCCACTGACTCCTGATGTCTTCCCTGGCAAACTGGGGCAGTGTTCAGCCAAGTGCCAAACTTCAGTATTAAAATGCAACAGAAGGAAAGTGAAATATTAGTTTCCCTCCTCACATCCAGCCCCAATCTGCCTTTGAAGAAAGTGAGCCGTATAAAAAATGGATGAAAAGGTTCCTTGGGAAATCACAGCATTTGCCTGCAGCAGAGGCTGATATTTGGGGACAGATCAACAAAAATATTCAGGCGCTCAGAGGGCTTTGCTAACTCCCTGTGTAAACACAAGGAAGCTTTAGGTGCCCACCTAATGAAGGTAAAATGATCGCTTTCTGTTGTTCCAGCCCTTTGCTTTTGCCTCAGAACGAGCCTGATGATCAGACTGGAGCCTGAAAGGCTGTTTTTCCATGTGACTGGGTGTGACTGTGCTCCAGTGGCACATGGATAGTCCAGGGCTCCTGGAATCTGGCTCTGGGGGTGGAGATGCTGTGGGGCTGCCCTGTGTGGTGCAGGGGGCCTGTTTGAGGAGGAGCTCCAAGGGTCACACAAAGCTGCAGGGTTCATGTTAACAGGCACCCTTTCTGGCTTCCAAATCCCTCTTGTCAGATGTTCTCACCCAGTCAAGCATCAGCGTGTGTTTGTCTTCGTGGCTGTGTTGTGTGATGGTCTGGAGTCCAAACTGGAGAGTATTTGTGGGGTTTTTTGCTTTATAAATCACCAATTGGGCTTTATTTCTGCAGGTTGGTGTCACTTAGAATATCCTGGGTTGGAAGGGATGCACAAGGATCATCCAAGTCTAAGCCATTCAGCACAGAGGGATGGGATGAAAGGGTAAGGGCAAGGGGAGAGGTTGTTTTTCTCACCAAAGCAACCCTTCAGCCCTGGCACAGCCCTGAGCACTTGTGGCGTGGCCAGGGGAGCCGTGCAGGGCCCTCTTGTGCCAGGAGGCCAGTGTGGAACTGGAACTGGGAGTGGAAATTCCAGTGGCTGAGTGGAACAGGGCAGTGCTCAGGCAGCTCAGCAGCCCCGCACCAAAGCACAGCCCCATCCCTGCACCCATCCCCTGCTCTCCCAGACGGCCCCTCCACAACCCCCCATGGATGTCCCGTTCCCCTCCAGCTGCCCCGGGATTCAGGCGCTGGCAGGAGCTGCGGCGCCGCTTTGTACAAATCACTGGGAGGAGGCAGAGCCGGCGGCATCTGTCGCTGCCGTCGGGGGTGGAGGATCGCTCAGGTCTGGCAGCCAGGGTTTGCCTCCTGTGCTGCTTGTGTTAAACAGCGCTTCTTTCTCCAAAATGTGCGAGCTGGAGGCTTTATTTCAGGCTGCAGCCGGAGCGTCTGGGCTGCGGGACGGGAGCGCTGCGAGTGGCACCTTGCTTTGCAGCCAGCTCTGCTGGGCTGGGCTGGGAGCCAGGGAACATCCCACAGCCCGTTTTTGGAAACCTGTGCAGAGACAGCCGTTGTAGATTGATTTTTTTTCTTTTTTTTTTTTTTTTTCTTCAAAAGGATGAAGCCTTTCTTCTGTATGTATTTCTATGAGGTCTTGTAGAGAAATAGTCTGTCAGAGAGGGGCTACATGAGGGTCACTCACCTTCTGAGGTTTAAAAGGGGATTCAGTTATCTGTCCTCCTCTGACCTCAACATCTGAAGCAGCAGAGAATGCCTCCATCTGGGAATAAAACTGCATCATTCTTCCTCCTGCAGGGTCCTCTGCCTTGCCCTTTTTATTGTCTGAGATCTTGTTCAAATCCTGGCTCTTTCACATATGATCAGCTTCTGCTTTGCTGGAGTCAGACAGAAGTAAAAACAAACAGACCTCTGTTCCCAGATACAGCTGCCGTGCTGGTTAGTGCACACTCCTCCAGCCTTTTTTTTTCCCTGCAGAGAATTCTTTTCCCACTGACTTTCCAGGTTCTGCCTTGGGGCTTCCCCTCAGGGTTCCTTGATCCCCCTCCTCTTGTGTTGGGGCTGGTGCTGAGCAGGGGATGATGTGCCCAGACCTCTCTGTGGGCACAATCAGCCCTCAACAGGGGCTGGGAGGGGTTTGGACCAGCACTGGGATATTTATTTGTTAGAACAGCAGCATCCTCCTGTATTTGGAGTACAGGAACCCTGGGATGAACTGACCTGTGTGACAGACTGATGTGCTATGGGACACTTTCCTTTTCCCTCACAGGAGGTGCTCCTCCAGTGATGGAACTACCCATGAGCTTTGTTGAAGCTTTTCACAGTCCTGAGTTACAAAAATTGATTAAATACTGTAACTAATCCAGGGCTACTTGATGCTTCATGGTTGTCATGGCATGGTGAGGCTCCCCAGGTCTTCCTGCAGGAGGGGAACCACAGCTGATCCTGTGTGGAGGAAGATGGAGAGGATAAGGGGAACATGGATGTGCTGTTTAACTTCCAGCCCCACCTGAGCCCACCCCAAGGTAGAAACAGGGAATGTGCAGTTTGTGGGAAAGAACCAACTTATATTTCTGGATCATTCTATGTCCTGCAAGACCCTGATGTATTTTTGGGCTTATTCTGGCAATTCAGTGTGAAATATCATGAAATAACGATACTTTACAAAAATTCAGGGGGGGAAAGAATCACTATTTCTTTCCTCTGTTGGAACTTCAAGGAGTAAAATCTCTGCGTGATCTACAACCTTACCAGGTGTTTGACTAAGAGATCATGAACCAGAGCAGGAAATGCTGTGGTTTGTGTTTGATTTAATGCATAATAGTTCATATTAATGAGGAATCATTTATACCTGTACTCCCCTCATACACCTCACAAAGTCAGCAGTAAGTTTTTTGCTTAGTTTTGCATAAGTGGACAAACTTTAGTGGTGTAAAGCTGCTGTGGCAGGCAGGGAGCTTTGTTTCCATGCTCAAGCTACTCTTGGAAGTGATTGATCGTGTTTAAGTATTGGCACCCAGCTCACCTTCCTGCTGTCAGAGGCACACACTGTTTTCCAGGCTATTTTCCATATTAACATCCAGAAGGAGAGAGATCGTGCTTAAAGGAGTTTGTTTAGTATTTGAACGTCTCTAAAAACCACACCAGCACCGCCACTGTCGGCTCAGTAATTTATTTCAGGCTTTGATTTAAACGTCTCTCCATTTGTTTGGGGCCAGGCTGGATCATGGGCAGTGTGTGCACATAACCTGCCGTTTCCACCTGGGGAAGAGGACCATGTTGGTCAGAAACGGGCACAGGAACGAGCCTGGCAGAGTGCAGGTCCTAAAACACACCTTCAGTTCAGGGCTCTGAACCCCATTTGGGGGTGGGTTTATGTGCTCAGAGATTCCTGATGGGATTTAGGCTGGTGGGGAAAAGCAGGGTTCTGTGCTAACTCAGCCCCAAGGCTACCCAGACATCCCAGTCCTTTCAGCAATTTCAGCCTTTAGTTTATCCCAGATTTAATGGATAAACCACACAAATTTGCTGCTGATATGACAATTTATCCCCCAAACCCCATACAGTGCTGTTACCCCATCCTTGCCTGGCCCTGATGACTTCTCACCCACTTTGTTCCTTTTCCAGCCCAGCACTGCTCTCTCTGCAGTCCTGCTGCAGACATTCATATCTAAGAGATATAATCAATGACTTGATTTCAATGCTGTCGGCATTCCCCATAGAAATCCCCTGCTCAGTCAATTAGCAGGACTGAATTTCATATTACTTAACATCTATTCTCCTGAAAGGCAGGAGATTCCAGCATCTCCATCTATATTTGCTGGGATTATTTCTTAAAGGTGGCTTAGCTACTAAGCCACTGCTGCAAAAAGCTCCATTAACTTCTTTGCTTGTTGTACATGTGAGCTGGAAGGATTTCAGGGCTGTAGGTCGACTGCAGAAACCTGACACCCATTCTTCCAGCAATTAAACTTTGTAAAGTAAACTATGTGGATTTCATTAAGGAAATGGATCCATCAGCACTGGGAATACCGTTTATGAATATTTCCTTGTAATGGAAAAGTGAGCATGTTGACAGGATGAATTATTAGACATATTTACAAACAGCTGTTAAAAAGCCGATGTGGATGTCCCAGCTGTATTTCCCCCCCTTTTTATGCAGGGTTTATAGCAGTTATCCTTTGAAAAGCCAGCTCAATTGGCTTTCTTGCAAGGAGAGAGGTGAGCTTGATTAATTTATTCATCCTCCACCAGTTTGCAGTCACAACCAGGGGAACAGTCTGTCTGTCTGCAGTTTATTTGAGGAGTAAACCCAAGGGCAGACAACCAGCACAGAGCCTACACGGTGTTTAATTACAGCTATTGTGTACATCTGATACAGGAATCAATAAGTTTGAGTCTTTCCCCAATCGTGCTGATTTTTATGGAACTCTTTTCCTCTGCTGTGGGACTGTGTGAGATGAGACCTGAGGTCATTAGTGGGAGTTTGACACCAGGGGAGATGGTTTGGGTCTTGGTGATGCCGTGGAGGGTCTGGTCTGGTGCACTGGCTGATATTCCAGATTTAAAGGGACAGGAGGGAAAGAAGGATTAGACCCAGGGTATTGCCACTCAGGGTGCATTGTGAATGCTGCTTCTGAGCATGTCAACTGGGAAGTTTTAGCAAAAAATGAGAATCCCGTGGCATTGGATTACAAGTACAGAATATGCAACGAGATTATTGCCAAGACTTTCAGACTCGTCTCCTGCGTGAACCTCCTCCTGCTGTCGCTTCCCCACCTCAGTCTTTCACCTCTCTGTCAACAAAACAGATAGAACAGCTCCCAGCTGGAGAGGTACAACCAGGACCTGGCACTGTACCCCGAGAGCTTTGGGACTGTGGTGTCCATGGCACTGCAGCAGGGAAAGCTTGACCTGGAATTACAACGTCTGCTTCCCGCAGCGAGATTCCCCCGGATCCCCAGCCAGCCTCCAGCAGCTCCTCTTTTTTCTCTTTGACTAGACACCATGTGGAAAGTTCCTTGTGTTGTTTCCATCTGACTGCAGCAGCATCTGCTGCTGCTGATAAAGCTGCTAGAACTGGGAGAGGAGCAGCCCTAGCCCGTGTGTGGGACCCTGGTGGGTCCCAGCTGGTGGCAGCGCTCTGGAACAATTGTCACCCACCTCAACTGCTCTGTTTTAACCCAAATTACAGAGCACTCATCTCCATCTCTCTTTACCAGGGCAGTGCAGCATCTCCTGCAGTTGACAGAATGACTGTGCTTCAGTGTGTTTTCTCTTTGGGGATCCAAGGTTCCCCTTCCATCCGTTTAAATCCCTCAGCCATTTGCATCTTCTCTGCTCCAGAGCCAGTTTCTCCAAGGAAAAGGCTGTGGAGCTGGAAGTTGGTGGAGAAATGGAACACTTGGAGCTTCTGAGCTGCAAAGAACCGCTCAGAACAAGCTCAGTGTTTAATGATGTATCTGCTGGGGTCAGTTTTCATATTGTCTGAAGCTGGGTCTCCAGTTTCCTCCCCCCAGCTCCAGCAGTTATCCCTTTGCCATATAGGATTGCAACAGGAATATTGTTTCTGCAGCACAGGAGAGGATAATGTAATACAAGCTGAACAAATTCTCTATATTTATATCCATAATTTTATCAAATTTATTTAAACAGATAGGCCTGCTCTGAAGCCGTCTCTGTTTTCATGTGCTGTGGTCCCCTCTGAGTGTTTTGGTTCTCTCCAAGCCAAATCCATGAAATGAATGGAGTATTTTTTAAAGTTAATTAAAGAAACGGAAGAATATGGTTATAAAGGAGTTAGATTTGCTGTAGCATCCATATATAATACACCTGCTTTCAGAGGAGATCTAGTGGAAGGACACATTCCCTCTGTAAGGTGCTTAGGTTGATGAGAAACCTATTTGTAAGGAAAATTGACTTTGGAAACAGTTGAGAGCAAGCTGCTGCTTGTTCCCAAAGTCTCTGCCAAGTGATTGATTTGGTCCAGAGGTTCATCAGATCATTGCTTCCGATAATATAATTGTGCTTATTTATTTTATAGATGATCAATGTGATAAATATTGCAGCAACACGGAAGCGCCAGGCAGATTATTTCTGGCGGCGTTGGAGTGGCGAGGGGCACGCTCCAGCTTCCACCGTGTGCCTTGTGAAGCAGAAAAGCAATTCAGTCAGACTAAAGGCTACAGATGAGGCTGGATGTTCGCTGCAATAAATGCAAATGATTTGAATTCATTTCGCTGGTAAGAGGAGAAGAGGGGGAAGGAAAAAAAAAATAAAAAAAAATTAAAGATGTTGCAGATCAAGGAATTCAACTTTAAACAGACGCAAAATTAACATAAAAGAAAACAAAGCAGTGAAGAGAGGGGAGAAATAGATTTCGCTAAAATAATCTGGTTTAATGAATAGGCCGTGATTTATTTCTGAAGTACCTCTCCGTGGTAGTGGTTTTCTCCCCCCTCTCTCTTTTTTTAGAGCATGTACAATAGCATTATGGCCTAGCTGCAATCAGTCTGCTGCGAACAGCTTGTATATATTTGGATGTTCACTGGCCCATGAGAGCAAATCGTCCTCCCTTACTGTCAAAGACTTTCTTTTCCAGTTCCTTTATTAGGTAACAAATGGTTCCCCTTTCCTTTGTTCTTCAGTGTTAAGCACGTTGAGATTTTCTGGCTCTGTTTTATTATTTTTTGTTTAGGTTTGTTAATGACCTGTGTTTCTTTGTCTGCCAGGGATGGGGTTGTGAGGCTCTCCTGCTTTTCACTGAGAAATACCTTGTAATGAAATACAGCCCAGAGCTTATCAATGCAGGATATAACCCAGCTCGGATCCTTGCATGAACATTCACTGCAGCACATTGGGGTAATTCTTGTAAAGCCTCTTTAGCAGAAAGGAAATTTTCACTCGTTCAGGGCCAGTGCTGTAACTGCTGAATGGGCACCCAGTGTCTGGCCCATTTTCTCAGGTGCCACTGAAGAAATAAATGATAAAATAGTCTTAAGATATTCAAATTTATGGATAGCCTGCTTGAGTCTCTTCTTATTTAAATTTAGTTTAAATTACTTCTAGACTGAGGAGTTCTGCGAAGGAGTTCGTTCTCCCCTGCATCCTGAGAGGCAAGAGAGGGAAGGGTCATGTCCTCATGAAAACCCTCTGGTGCCGCCTTCGAGGGCTGTGGGAGCTCCTGAACCAGCCAAAGACCAGGCCAGGGCTCTGCTCACGTGGGAATTACCCCATCTGACAGAGGAATGGGCTCTAAGGCTTGTTTTTGGAGCGACCATGAGTAACTTGAAGTGATGAGAGCCCTGAGATGCCACAGGAGCTGGAGCCCGGGGATGCTGAGGAATTCAGAGACGTTGATCACATTTGGCAAATCTGCATATTTGGGTTCCCCCTGCCCCCTTTCCTCCCACCCCACCTCTCCCTGAGCTAAGCCTCTGGCCCAAGGAACATCAAGAAATCGTGGAAGAGAAAAACACGAGTGTTCCTAATTGGAAACAGCCTTTGCCTTTTGTCTGGGCTGGGTGTCCCATTCCACTGCCAGCACGTGTTTGCCAAGGAAAACTTCCTCATTTAAACCTTCTCCTCATCCAAATAAAGAGAGAGGAGCTGGAAGTAGGTCCTGGGGGAAAAAAATTAATACACTTGATCTCCAATTTAATTATTTTTTTTAAATCTAGTCCTTTCCTATCAGTTTGAAATCCTGAGTTGCTTTGCTTAAATCCCCGACCAGCAGGTGCACAGCTTGTGAACCACATGGTGATGTCTCTGGTGTCAGTCACGGCCCAAGAGTGACACGGGGGTTTGGACAGGCATTTTAGGCTTTTTTTTTTGCTTCCCAGGACTCCATCCCAGATCCCAGCCAGCCCACCAGGCTGGCACCGGGAGGTGGCATCACCACCACCTCGAGTGGCCTTTTTTGGGGGGGAAATGGTGCTTTTGGTCATTTTTTTTGGTGAGAAGGAAATTTGTTAAAAGCAAGACCGGTTTGCTAAGTCACACCAGCTCAGTGGAGAGCACCTGTGAGGGCTCTTGGGGGTGTCCTTGAAGGAAAGCCAGTGTTTTTCCCTGGTCCTGGTCCAAGCTGCAGGGGGGTTCCTTGGTTTGTGGTCAGGGGTTTGATCCCAGCACGAGCTGGGATTGCTCACACTGGAGCAGAGCGTGGTTTCATCCACCTCTCCCAGCCCTGAGCACTTGGACTCAGCATCTGAAATGCCTCCTCCAGACCCCACAGAGGGCCCTGAGCAGCCTCTGCAGCACTGCCAGCTCCCTTAATTAAGGGAATGCAAATGGGCTGCAAGGGAGAAGGTGCCAGTGAAAGGAAAAGCAGCTCATGAAAGGGAGCACAGAAATTATTCACATGGCCCTAAAGTTTACTTCTAAGAGGTCTTTTTTTTTTTTTTTTTACAATTTCATATATTTTCCTTGATCATTTGAGAGAAAAGATCCGTCCAAAGACAGATCTCCAAAGAGATTATGATTTTTTTTTTCAGCATTGCTGTTGCTTTAATCCCTGGTCTCTTTAGACAGGGAATGTCTAATTGGTGCACTGGTGAAATAAAATGTTTAAATAGATTGAATGGCAGACTTTTTCCCTCTGTTGTGACATTAATCCCCCAATATTCCAGGGCCCCTTGCTGGGTATTGAGGCAAAGAAAGGAACCAGAGGAGGTCCCTTTCTATACATCTGTGATGTGAAAACTCCCTGGATACACTTATCATACATGATCCAATACATCAATTAAAGCCAAGACCTTCTTGCAGTCATCACTTACACACATGAAATAAATCACTCCATATGATACATATTTCTCTACCCCAGGGCAGGTGGCTCTGCAGAGGAGATGTGATGGGGGAAGGCTGGAGAAGGTGACTGGCCAGCCTGGTTTCCAGCAGAACTTCTCCCTGCAGGGTTGGGTCTGTGTTTTCCCCACACCTGATGCACGTGTGCACTGAGAGGGCTGGGAGGAGATGCTGGAGAAGCAGCTAAGATGGAAATTAGGAAGTCAATGAAAAGGTTGGTGCTCTTGAAGCTTTTTTTTTTTTTTTTGATGTTTTTATCCTTTATCAGCCTGTGTTCTTTGTGATTTTATCAAGATTGATGAGAATGTTTAAAAGGAACCTGTACCTGCTCTGCTTTTCTCTGGTTTTGGCTGAATTCCCTGAAGAGAAGAAGTTTTATAAACTTCTGACTGCATTCAACTGTGAACACCTCCATCCCCTCCCTTTCCTGGAAAAGCTCCTAGGAAATCCTGAAAAGAGCATGAAAGGATAAGCAGGTTACAGACTCCAGATTCCTCCATCACTTACAAAATGCAGCAGCAGATTAACACTCCCAGACCCCCAAATCAAAGGATTTCCAGCTCCATCCCCCTCCCACCTGTTATGCACGGGGGAAAAAATCCCCTCAGAAAAGATGGGGGGGGAAAAGAGAAGAAATTAGGGTTTAAAAATCATTTAGGTTGGCATTGAATTTAGGTTGGCATTGTCAGTAATACACACTGCCTACAGTAGAATTAAAAAGATGATTGTGGAATAAAAGGCAGAGCCACGGCGTGTTTGACAATATGCTCTGTATTTCATGTTCATTAGGACAGGGAGCCTGAAATACTCATTTCTTTATGATGAAGGAACTAAAGATTTCCAATGAACACTCTGCAGTGAGCGTGCAAGGGAGATTTACTGCTAAACCAGCTTGTTAATCACAGTGACCACCTTAACTAAGTTGTGTAGATACTTCTCTCCCAGGACATCCCTTCAGTGACCGTGGGAAGGGGGAACCCTGCAGGTCAACTTCAGCAGGTCCTGAGGCAGTTCAGATGCAGAGATTTTGGGAAAGCACAGTTAGAGCTCTGTTAAAACCCCTCCTTTGGATACCCATCCCTTAAAACTGGTCATCTGTGTCCCAGTGGGGCCCTGCTGACGTTTCTGAGGGTTTATGCAAATCTCCCACGGGTATCCAAGGGTTCACCAACAACAGCCTGGGATGGAGATGGTGGGAAATGGGACCACATGGATCATCTCAGAATAGTGCTGGAGGTGGAGCAGGCAGAGCTGGGCAGCTCAGGAGTAACCCAGGAGCAGGGAAATGTCCCCTCCTCACAGCAGAAGGTGCCTCTGATGGATGGTGGAGCTTGTGTCAGAGCAGCATTTGGCCCTTAGGAAATCGTTAAGCTGTAAATTCTGACAGGCCAGGGTAAGGCTGGGCTGCTGGTTCCTGTCAAAGGCTGTGCAGAGACTCCTTTGGTAGAGGGTCAATAATTGGCTCGATGGGCTGTAATTGCTCACCCTGCTCCGTCACAGTGCAGGGCTGGAGGTGCAGCCTGGCCTTGTGCGTCCTGTGAGGCTCCAGCAAAGCAGCTCCTGGCCTCAGGCATGGCCTTGGCAGCTGGAGGGGCCACTCTGGGGGCCAGGGCAGCACAGCTGGGTCGTGGGTCAGCAGCTGGGGTGGGTAACACTTCCAAAAGGGATGGATGGATGCCCAGTCCCAGGGTCCATCTCCAGGGAAGGGCTCTGCTCCCTGTTCTGGGGCACCTGCCAGCCCCAGCGTCTGTTGTGGGGCCTCTGTCCAGCTCTGGGCTCCCAGATCACTTTGGTGACACTTCTGAACACAGCTGTGTTTCAGAGCGAGACCAGAGTGCCACAAAGAGTCGGCAAACTCTTCAGATGACCTCTCTTTGGCCAATTTGCTTAATCTGTGACCAAGAGGGAAAACCTCTCCGTGCCCCTGGCAGGGAGATGTGCAGCCTCAGGAGCGTGAAACACGAGGATGCAGCAGAATATTTGTTTAAAGAAAAAGAAGTGGGAGTGGTGTGGTGTGTAGACCTTGGGTGTTCACACCATGGAGCAGAAGAAGGGCAAGGAAAAGGTGATCCAGTTACTTCTGGCTATGGGTCAGTGTGGCCAATACTTTCATGGTGTGTTTAGCTTTTTTTCCTAAGTCACTAAATATTGCTGGTATCTTTGCAGGGTTATTTTTGTGCTCTTCCCTGTGTGATCCCTTTTATTTCAGCTCTTAGCTGTGGGAAGATGATTAAAAATGGCACATTGTCTGCACCTTGAATTTCTGACACCACCTCAGCACAGACATTGTTGGCAATTGTGCCTCTGACAGTAACAAGACATTCTAACTTGGGATTCAGAGACTTTCTGTTCTCCTGCCCTTGCACTTAATGAAACCAGAGTTTGTTTTAGAAAGAAAAAGCCTTTCTGAGTTAATTTCAGCTCAGTTCAAACCAGGGGATACAGAGGCAGGAACTGAAGCTGACAGTCACGAGCCAATCTGAGGAAGGGAGAGGATAAGGTGCTCTAGGAAAAGAAAAATCCTTTTTATTTCCCAAGAAGGTATTATGAACAGCAGAAAGAGAGAGAGAGAAAAAAATTCCTTGACAAGGTTCTTCTAAAGAGGAAGAACATTGTAAAGTGCTGGTTAAATTCCCATTGATCCTTCACTCAGCTTCCCATATACACGCGGGTTTGACTATCTGATATCTCCTTTCACTGTCACGAGTAATAACTGAGTGGAAACAATCATTTCTAAATAACTGCCTATGATTCTTCTATTGTAGTGATTAGGGGCTGAATAATTATTAGCTGTGCAGAGCTGTGCGCGGGGAGATGTGACGCGAGGAGCTGTCAGCCCGCCGGCACCTGCGCCCTCGCCTCGGTGCCTATAGACGGTGCCTATAGATGGTGCTCTTCGCCTCGCACAGCTCCAGCGGCTGCTCCAGGAGAGCCGGGAATCGACAGGCCTGGGAGCGAGTTTTCCACGTCCTAAATAGTCACAGGGAAGCGGGGAAAAAAGGAAAAAAAAAAAAAAAAATAATAAAAGGTGGTTTTCCTGCCGCTGTTTTCCTGCCTGAGGTAACAGGGAAGAGCTGGATGTGTTTTATTACCCTGGGAATGGTAAAGGTGGGGTCTTGCTGCCTCTGTGGGCACCGAGAGAAGTGCCCGAGGCGATGTCTAAGGCCACGTTATCCAGGGCTTTCAGCAAACGGGATGCTCTGGGTGCTGGGAGGGTTGAAAGGCTCCTCATTTCATTGTGGCTCAGGCAGATTCATGACCTGTAGCGAGGGAGTTTATCAAAGATGAGGACAGAGAGAAATTGTGAACACACGGGCTCAAAGCAGAGCCCAATCTTTCACTGATGCTTTGCTTCACTGGCTCCTTAAAGGCTGCTCTGTCAGCAGCAGCCCAGATCCTGCCCTGCAGAAAAGGGGTGCTCAGTGTAACTCCCCGAGTCAGGAAACAGGGATAAGAAGTCGTGTGCTAAGGTGGCTTTGTAGCTGATCTTCCCTGCTTGGACAGTGGTTGTCGAGCTCCTGGTTTATTCTCCAAAGCTGTGAGTGCCTGTGTTGGTGACCCTGCTGCTGAAGAAGGGGGTGCTGGCACACAGGTGGGTCCCATGGGCACTGCAGACAGGTCCAAGGGTCTGTTCTGTCCCCTGTGCTTGGGCCTCGGGAGAGGAGGATGTCAGGAATGGAGCAGGGTCTGCTCTCCTGGCTATTTAATCTGTGCCTCTGCGTGGTGATACCAGGAGTGTGTGTAAATATGTGTGTGCAGAGGTCGTGTGGAGCTCTGTGGACATTGTACACATATGGACATCCCTGTACATCTGTCACCAGATGTGTTTGATTGAATTAAAGGCAGGTCCTTCCTTCTCTTACAGCTCCAGACCTTGATTCCAACACTTAGGCCTGGCACCCTGTCCAGGAAAAGGTGAATGCAGATCTCCACAGAGGGGTGATATCTGTATAGTCCCAGGTACACAGTGTAATTCTTAGGGTGGTGCTTTTCAGGGCCAGGAGTTGGACTTGGATGATCTTTGTGGCTCCCTTCCAACTCAGGGAGGACTCTCTGATTTCCCCAGCAGCCCATCCATCACCTGAGCAAACCCAGGTGACTCTCCACCTGCTTTGTGTTGCCTCCCACATGCTGGAACTGCCCGTTGCTCGCATGCCCCGTGCAGAAGCTGCACTGCAAGTCTTGGGGTTGCTCCCCAAGCCCAGCAATCCTGTAATTAGCTTGAGACAAAACTCTCTGTACAGGAGCATAATTGACCATCAATAAATAACAAACAGAAGACAGGATGCAGACAGGCCTGCAAAGAGGGGAGAAATGGGTGTTGAAGCACTCTGACCTGCCCTGTGTGGCTTCTGCACGAGGAGGAATTGCATCAGTGGGATGTGAATTTAGCCAAGGATGGTTTTTGTAATGGGATTTGGTTCCGTTTGCTGTGAATGTGCAACACAGGAACTGTGCTGGGGACAGAATAGGAAAGAGAAAAGCTTGCTCGGGAGCCAATGCTGCCATCCACTGAGTATCTGCTGTTTCCTCTCCCGAGCTAAACAGCTGCAACCTGGGGATCTTTCCAGGATATCAAAGCCCTCAGCTCTAGAGCTGCAGTGACGTCGAGGGGACCCTTTTCGTGGGAGTGGGGCTGGGCTCTTGGCTGTGCTGTGTAGGGAGATTATTCCATGTCTGTACAGGTGCTATTGGAAAGGAAATCCTTCCTGAAGGGTGGTAAACGTGGTGGGGATGGAGAGGCACACAGGCAAGCCAATCTGTCACTTCCACCCAGGTGGGGCAGTGCAGGATTTGGATCACAGCCCTCCCAGGAGGGAGGCAGCACAGGATCTGGGATTGCAGAGTGGGATGCAAAGGTATTCCCTGCTGGACTCCTGCACCAGGGGCTCCTGAACCCTCTATACAGCAAAACTGACAGCAACTATGTCTTTCTCCCCCAAAAAACCCGCTCTTGCGGGGTCCTGCTGTGACATGCACAAGCACTGCATCAAGTGTGTCCCTCCCTGAGCTGAGCCTGGGGAAGATGCAATGAGGCCACTTCTGTGGCTGTGCCGCAGCAGGGGAGGTGAGAGAGGCAGGAGGGGAACTGTAAGAGTAGTTTGGGTTTGTTCTGCTGCTCAGGTTTGTTGTGGAAGAGGCCCAGGATGACGGCTCTCATTTTCTCTTGCAACTATTCCAACGTGTCATAGATAAATTGTTAAAAAATTCTTGATGACAAGATATGGCAAACAGCAATCCACCGTGGCATTGATTCCCTCCACCAGTTGCACTCCTCAGAATCGCTCCTGTGCCCCTTGAAGGGGCAGGGGCAGCTGGATCGTGGTGCTCCTGGGTTTTTGGAGCAGTGTGGCACTGGGGCTGGCTTTGCCTCCCTGGTTCCAGGTGTTCCCAAGCCCGTCAGGGCTGATGCAGGCACCCAGTGGGGCTCAGGGTGGTTGCAGATGCATCAATGTGTAACTCACTTTGGGTACTCTCCAGCTTCCAGGTATTTTTCCTCGTGCTGAGCCAGCAGGAGAGGCCAGGTGGAGGCTCCATGGTGAACCACTGGACCCCGAGGTGGGCTCCCCTGGTTCCCAGCAGTGAGTGGTCACAGGGTGCCCTGTCCCAGCTGGCCATGGCTCTGACAGCCTTTGGCAGGGCAGGAGGTGTGAAGGTCGGTGGCTCCAGTGGTTGTGTGGCACATGTACAGCTTTGGCTCTGCTGGAGGTGACCTGGCCTTGGCAGAAAACCAAGCTGTCAGCTCCTTTCACAGACGGGGAAACTGAGGAAGGGAGAGCTCAGGTGTCACTCTTCCCACCAGAGCCGGGAGCAAGGCTTGCACGGGGGGTTGGGAACAGAAACCAGCAGCCCGCACTCCCCTCCCTCGCCGCGCTGATGGAGGGGCCGCAGCCCCGCAAGGTGGGACAGCTGCGGGGGCAGCTGCGGCCGTGCCGGGACGCGCAGCCCGAGGCGCTGAGCCTGCCCCGCTCCCGGGATCGCTTTCGGGCTTTTCTCTCCGCGGTTCCGCCGGTTGCGCTGCGCTCTGCGAGGGAAAAAAGAGGGGAGGGCGCAGGTGAGGCGGGGATGGGGGAGCGGAGAGGGTGGTGGTGGGGGGGGATGATGTCGGTCCCCGCTCGCAGCTCCGCGGCTGCGGAAGGGTTAATCGCGGGGAGCGGGGGCGGCGCGGGGGCGGCGGCGGGCGGGGAGCGCGCCCGGGCGCGGGGCTGGCGGCTCCGGAGAGCGGGGAGCGCGCCCGGGAGCGGCGGCGGGCGGAGCGCAGCCGAGCCGGGGCTCGCCGCCGCACTCGGGCAAGGGCTGCGGAGGCATGAGAGGCCGGCGGGGCTGAGCCGAGCCGAGCCGCGCCGGAGGAGTGGAGGGAGGGGGGTGCGGGGAGCGCCGGAGCGCCCGGCCCCGGATTTCCATGGTGCCGGGGGCTGCGTGGATCCCCCCGCCGTGAGCCGGGAGGCGGGCGGCACCGGAGCTGCGAGGGCTGGTGAGTGCGGCGGGGGGATGGCGAGGGGGCTGCTGCCCGCCGGGGTTGCGGGGGGTTCTCCCCCGGGCATCCCCCGATGGAGGATGCGGGGAGGAGGTTTGGGCTGGTCCCCTCTGTGGTGCCCGAGGCGGGTGGCACCGGGGGCTGCAGAACGCGGGGTGGTGCTCGGAGGCACCGCGCCGGTCCCGGCGGTGCCCGGGGAGATGCGCGGGGGTGATGGGGGGTACCCGGCGCTGCCTGCGGAAAGGATGGAGGAACCCCTCCGACCTCCCTATTCCTGGGAATCCGCCTCCCGCTCCCTCCCCGGGCTGCCCTACGTGCGCACACGCGTTATACACATCGATGTATCTGTCTCCTCGTTAATTCTGCGGCCGTTTTGTACCGCTCAGTCACGCTCTGGAGCGGCCAAGGCACCGGGATAAACTCATCTCCATAAAAAAGTTCCTGTGGGAAAGGAGGGACTTTTTTGAGAACACCCCTGAACCCTGGGGGAAAAGAAATTAAATCCCCATAAAAACTTTCCTAAATCCTCTCAAAACCCTTTTGGGGAGGCGATGAGGGGAGGAGGGATGGCGAATGCACTTGTGCTCCCTCGAGGGAAATCCCAACTCCTGGGTGATGGTCCATTCCCGGAGCTGTGAATGGGTGTTGGTGACAGCTGTGGCTGCTCTGTGTGACTTGTCCTCCCTGGTTGTGACCTCCGTTTAACCTGGCACGGTCAGGCATTCCCGGCTTTGTCTCCATTCAAGCTATGGCCAATACTTGCACGTTCCTGGAGGTGAAGTGAGTGATGTTCAATTAATCTGTGTTCTGAGGGGTATCAGAAAGTCAATAGGTGAATAGTGAGTGGCAGGGGGGGAAAAAACCCTGTGTGTCTGTGACCAGCAGTTCAAGCTTGGAGGTGAGGAGATGTGAAGTTAGCAGAGTGCCATGATGTAAAACCCAGTGCTGACAGGGTTCCCCTGTTATTTGCTGAGCACTTGATGCTTCGCTGGTGGCTGGAATGTGTTTAATAGATCTCAGCTGATTTGGGGACACAGGCTTGCCTCTCCTGTCCTGGATGGCTTCATTGATAACAGTGTCTCAAAGTTAAATCAAATGACCTACTTTACAGCTGAGAGACAGATGCCTCGGAAGAAATCTGTGCCATCCCCAGAGCAGATGTTTGGCTTTTTACCTTTAACACAGAGGTGTTAGATCCTTTAAAATTCAGTGGGGTGGTGTTTTTTTTGGTCTTTATTGCTGTCCTTTTGCCATTTGCTGTCACTTTGAGGAGCCTCGAAGCTTAAATGTGATATTTTGGGGTGGTGCAGGAAACAGATAAAATAGCTTTGACTTGAGAAACTTGGTGCAAGCAGCGAGTAAAGTGAACATAAAATGTCTGTTGTGAAATGGCTTATCTAGCAAGCCAGTCATCTCTCCCAACTCTTCCAACCATCTCCACAGCTCTTGGTGCAAGATAAAGTAACCCAGTTTAGTCCTCATTGTCTTTATGGTGGTGTTTGATGTAACTAATCGTGGAGATTCCCCTTGGCTTATACCAAGTTTGTGTGGTGGAAATAGGTAACAGATGCTGCATAAGATCTGCACACAATCCACCAATATGATGGAAGCAGCTTTCCCCATGCTCTTACCACCCTCTATCTTGTTCTTTGCATTAACCCTGAGCTTCCCCTGCTTGCCAGCAGAAGGGAACTTCAGCTGGATGCGAAAGGGAACATGCAGATCCAGGCTGGTGCGGGAGCCTGGAGAAGGGGCGAGTGCTCCTGCCCTGTGCTCTTTAACTCTCTCCAGCAAATTGCATTAGTGTGTGACAAATTGGCTCGCAAAGCAGCTAAATGGAAATGACATTTTGGAGCAGTTTGCTGTGCAGACCCTGTGGTGTCTCGGGGAAACATGTGATTTGCAGTATCTTCCCGGCATCTCCAATTTAACCACCGCTACGAGGCTTTCCAGAACTTACTTTGGGAACTCCTGTTGCAGCTAAATGTGGGAGTCTAGAGCATGTCTTGGAATCGTTGCCCAAAAGCTAGGGCAGATGTAGGTGCAGACTGTCTCAATGCCGTAGGCAGCTCCTGTGAAGAGCTGAACTAGGAAAGAAAGCAAAAGCTGATATTTAGAAATTGCGTGGGGCATGTGGTGAGAAGCTTAAGGTGGAAAGCTGGGCTGGCTGTTGGGTGCCAACACGAGGCTCTCCTGTGGGAGAGCAGCGGTTCCCCGTGGTTCAGCTGAGGTGGATTTGTGGCTCTCGGAGGAGCGGACAGCGCCGTATCCAACAGGAGAGCGCGCACCTGCTTCTCTCATCCCGCCTCTCCGAGCGCATCCGCGGCCGCTTGAACACGGCGGTGATCAAGCTGCTTTAATTGGCCCCTCTGCAGCTTGAACAATAAATATGTAATGGGGGAGAGTGCCCCCCTGTTCCACACGGCGTTGGGGCTGTCATTTTTTGATGGGGAAGCGTGTGCTCTCTCCTCTCTCCTCATCCCCGCGCGCTCGGGCTCCGCTCCCGCCCGTCTCTTACGGCGTGTGAAAACCGCGCTCCCCCATCTGTGTTTGGCATCCTTAACAGGAGACAAAAAAAAAGAGGAAAAAAGATGAACCTGAGCATGCAGTGCTCCTGAGACAGGCCCCTTCACATTTCTAAACACTCTTGATTATTCAGCTAATCTTTATTTCATGGGCCTGTTACAAGAAACACAAACGGGGGAGAAAGTAGAAGGCGGTGACACATTTAAAATACACAAGAAAAGTGCTGGCAGGAATATAATCGTTCTTCTTCCAGCGATATGAAATATTTATGGGCCTAAGTTGTGGCAAGATTCTCTGCCTCCCCTCCCACCTAACTCTGCAATGTTTTTTCCCGGTAAACAGGAACTGGGGGGCACTGGTGGTGCTGCCAGCAGAGCGCTGTTTCCCCCCGGCTGTCGGCAGGGCAGGAGCTCCCAGCTGGCCGGGCACGGCGTCCGTCTGTCCATCCCTGTGGAAGGGAAGGGAGGAGTGGAGCGTGCTGGCCAAGCTGCCCGGCTCGTACGGGAGCAGAGCGTTGTGTTACAGTCTGTTAACTCGAAATAATTCAGCAGCGTCCCCTCGGCGAGCTGTGAAAAGCCCCCTTTGAGGTGCCCGTGTTGTGTAGGAGCCCGTTCTCCCCCAGGGCATTCTGCTATTAATTCATTAGATCTGAGGGTTTTTTCTCTCATTCCCCCCCCCTCTTTTCTCTTCCTCCCCCCTCCCTTGCAATTCAAACAGTGATGAATGGACAAAAATCCCTCAAGGGAAACATTTTTTCACTTAGTTACAAAGATTTCATGGCTAATTAGAGTAAATGTGGTTTTTAGAGTGTTAATCTCTTAACCAGCTTGGCTGGGAGGCCACCGCCACAACAGCAAAAGGGAGGGCAGGGGGAACCAAGGGGGAAAAGGTGCTTCCAAGTTCTTTCTGGGGCTGAGCCATGGACGCTGGTGGCTGGATCTGATGTGTCTGGATCACCAGGAGCATCCGGCGCTGACCTCCTTAGCTCTGCTAATTGGGTGCCCACCTCGCTCCCTGGGCACATTGCAGGGCGAGGGCACGGCTGGGCTGGGTGAGACTCGAAGGCATTTTGGTCTGAGGAGGCCACAAGCTCTTTGTGTGCACAAGTGGTGCAGCGGGAGCCTCCGGGATGAAAGGCAAAGCGGGAACAAAAGCAGAATTGAGGGCAGCGTGCTGTCCTTGGGCGGCAGAGGCGGCCGCCCGGGGCTTGTGTTCAGAGCCTTTCTCTGCACTGAAAATATATGTATTTACTGGGTGGTTTTAGTGCCAGGAAGGGAAATGGGCTGCCGGTCCCCACGTGCTGCTGTGTCACAGGGTGGCCACTGCACCTCCAAGCCCTCAATGTGCTTGGAGTGCCCAGGCTCGCTGTGTTATCGCCAAAGTTTTGCTGTTGGAAGTCATCTCTTTTGCTGCTGGGAAGGGGATTTATCCCTGATGTCTGCTGTCGTGTTCCTCTCTTCTCCGGTTCTTCCCACCCCAGCGTCCACCTTTCCAGCCTGGTTTTGGCTTCCCCCTGAATGGCTCTGGAAAATGGGGTGAGTAATTTGTGAGCTGGCTCTCCCTGGCAGCCCACCACCCACACCAGGCCCCACAGCCGGCCCAGAGAGAGCTGGGGGGGATATGGGAGTGGGATGTGGGCTTGAAATTCCTCCTCATCCCACTAGAGGGGATCCTCTGGATCCAACTGAAAAACGAACGTAAGCCTGGCGACTGGCAAAGCTGCGCTGAGCTGCAGCCTCTGGGTGACGGCAGGATGGGGTACAGGGGCTGGGATTCCGACCTGCAGCTTTGCTGAGCACAGCACTGGAGGGGGGGCAGGAGGATTTGGGGGCTTTTCAGACATTCCCGGCCAAGGCAGGCTGGCTGTAGCTGCCTCTCCCTGCTCCTTGTCCATGTGGCTCGTGGCTCCTCTGCCCGCTGTGTCTGAACCCAAGCTGGGAGCTGCTCTGGTGGGGGTGAAGCTGCTCTGCAAGGACTTTACCAAGAAAGCACAAGTTTCTCAAACACACGAGTGCAACATATGTCAGTGATGTACCTAATCTGCTGTGTGGTTTTGAGTGGGAATTGTGATCCATCTGTGTGTCTCAGAGGGGCTGAGAGATGCTGTCAGCCCCGGGCTGGGTACCAGGGTGCTGGCTGCTGCCTGGCAGGGGCTGCCAGGGATGGGGTGCTGGGAAAGAGGTGCCCTCCCCTGCTTATCGGAGAGAGCCCATCTCATGTTTCTCCCTGTAATCGCAGCTTCTGTTTGGGTGAAACCGAACTGGGAGGTGGTGATGGGGGGGGAATGAAAAGCCAGATAAATATATGGTATTATGAAAATTTAATCCTGCTTTGCCTGGGCTAAAATTACATTCAGAGCAGGAGATAAAAGGCATCAGAATCACGGTATAAAAAAGCCCAGATCATCTCCAAAGGCAGAGTGATAGTGAACCTGGGAGAGCCCTGCCAGCCAGGGCCCCCTGTGCCAGGGTGGCAGCCAGTGCTGCTCCTCCCTGCCTGGCACTGGCAGGGGGACCCTGAGCCTGCCCTGGGACCAGCCCTGCCACTGTCCAGGCTGGCAGCTCTCTGTGAGTGGCATGCTCGGTTCCATCTCACCACTTGCTAAAGGAGATGGTTCTTCCAAGAAACAGAGGTCCCCTGTGGAAGTTCTGTTATCCAGCTGATGCCATGTTAACCCTCTGCACTGTGTTCCGTGTCTCCCGTGAGCTCCTGAACATCACAGTGCGCAGGGATGACCCCTCTGTGTGATGGGCTCCTGCCTGGCTGGGGATCTCCTGAAGCCCAGGAGACCTGGAGAGGGTCTGCAGAGCTCCTGCCTGCTCCAGACATTCCCTCTGCCCCTCTGATGGGGTGGGGGGAAGAGCCCAGGGCCCATCTCCAACCCCATGCAGTTTTGGAGTCTGAGTGCCCAATCCTGCCCCAGCCAGGCCCTGGCTCTCCGGAGCTGGCTGCGTGTTGAGCTTGGTGTTCCAGCGGCTTCCCAGGCAGGAACGTCCCTCACAGCCCTTTTCCTGCTCCAGCACCATTTCCCCACTTCATAAAAGTGAAAGGTGATGTCTGAGTAAATATTACAGTGACCTCTCACCTCGTCTCCTCCCGCTGCCGCCGCTGTTCCCTTCTCAGGGCTCATTCCCGGAGCCGCCGGCTGAGCCGCCGAGGAGGGGGCTTTGAGCTGGGCTTGGAGCTGGCCTGGGGGCACGGTGGGAGCTTGGTGCTGGAGCAGGAGCCTGGTGCCTCAGGGCTGGGAGTGGCACGGGAAGGGCAGGCTCCTTCCTGGCTGCCTCCGAGCGCGGTAAGTGGCTGTTGGATCAGCGGTCGGTGGGTGCGGTGGGAGCTCTCCCAGTGGGTGCCAGTGCCACGTAACGCTGCGCTCGTGCTCACAGCCCAGCCACCAGTTCTGCTGGCAGCACAGGGAGGTGATGCTCTAGGTGGTGCTGCTCTGGCAGAAGCCTTTGTGGGAACTTACACCAGGGAAAATCCATGTGAGCGGGAGATGTTGGGAGGAGTGGGCACAGGCAGGAAGAGCTGCATCTGACTCTGTGTGACCTGGAGGGCTCCCCAAGAGCTGCACCAGTGGCTCCCACCTGTCGTGGCCTGCACACGGGGCTTCGTGCCGGGATGTTTGGGGGGAAGCCCCCTGGGATGCACAGACAACTCTTATTCCTCATTCCTACTTGATGTTGGAGTGATAGTCCTTGGAGAGGCCATTCCTGGTGTGCATCAGGGCAGGTTAAAGGAAACAGCTTATTTTGCTCTCAGCGACATTTGCAAAACAGCAGCCTGGTTCCTGCAGCAGCTCAGTGTCAGGCTCCAGAGCCCCATTTCCCTGTCCCATGTCTCGGGAAGCCTCACAGCAGTGGGGAAAACAGGAAAGCTGCGGGGCAGCGCTGGGCTGCTGCCCGCCGGCCCTGCCGCCCGTGACGCGCGCCGGGAAGGAAGCGGATCCACCGCGGCCGGTGCCGGAGCCGCCGTCACACCCTGACTCAGCGTGGAAGAAGTTCCTCGTGTTATTTCCAGACTCACGAGAGCCTGGGAACAAATGCCTCCCGGGGAGATTGGTGTGTAGCTCTTCCTCCGGGGTGGTTTCGTGTCGCTCGTGTGCGAGCGCTGGAGGAAACTGGGTGTCCACACTGGAGGTGTGCAAGGGTCGTTCCAGCTTTGGTTGGTTAACCTGGGAATGAGCTTCCAAAAAGTGAGTTTGTGCGTCGAGTTTTTGAAATTTATACTCTAGTAACAGTTACAGGGAGGCTTTGAATTCTTTTGATTTGCTTCTCGATTTCCGGGGCTTTCGGGGTTTGCCTTGGTGAGGTTTTCTTGAGAGTCCAGAGCGGCTCTTCACCCCCTGGGAGTGGCAAGCTGAGATTCTGGGAATCAGCAGTGCTGTGGTGAATGTGTGTGTGTTGGCAACAGGGTTAAAACCTCCAAAGTCACCTTCCTGAAACGGGCCCTTTCCCATTTCTGGCAGGGCATTCCCAAAGCAGCAGCAGCAGCGTGGCAGCTCCTGGTGGGCTGGGTGCTTGCCCAGGTAGCCGAATATGAGGGATTCACATGTGGCCAGTTGGTGTGAAGAGCTTTGTTCCCCGTGGCTGGGTAGATTTATTGGTGTCAGAGCAGAGAAATGGTAAGTTGGCTGCTTAACAGGGATGTTACAGTTCAACTCCATAAAACACGCCGGCTGTCTCCTTTACTCATTCATTTGCCAAGTCCCCAAAAAGTCACAGTGACAGGAGCAGAGGATGGAGCACTGCCCTCATGATCATATTTCCTGCCTTTGCTGGTTTATGTCACAGCCTGTAATGTTATTTAAACAGAAACAACAAAAAAAAAAGCCTGTGAATTTCCTTTTGATTTTTCATGGAAGTGCAAAGAGGTGGGGAGGAAAAGGGAGCGTGCCTGGAGGCTTCCTAACTGGCTCAAGTATTTTTATGCTTAAAATTTGCTATCTTGTAGGTTTTAAATCTGCACTGACGCTAAAACATAGAATCCAGCATGGTTTGGGTTGAAAGGGACCTTAAAGGTCCCATGTCTGGAAATGTCCAAGGCCAGGCTGGATGGGGCTTGGAGCAACCTAGGCTAGTGGAAGGTGTCCCTGCCCAGGGCAGGAGGATGGGAAGTGGATGATCTTTAAGGTCCCTTTCAACTCAAACCATTCTGGAATTTTAAGATAAATCTGGAGTAAACAAATTGACAGTAAGAGCTTTCCCAAGTTAACCTTGGAATGAGAAATGCTTCTGTGTTTGCCTTAAACCTATTAATTCTGACTTCTGCTGTCTGCCCCTCTGTATTTCCAAATCAATCTAACATTGCAGAGCCATCATCCATTGTGTTACAGAAGCTGGAAGGGCCAGATGGACAAACATCCACAGTAATTTGTTTGGCTGAGAGATGCTGCAGCAGGCAGAGCATCACTGCAGGCTCCTCTCTCCTAGCTGGAAAGTTTTCCCTGCAGTTCTCAGGGAGTTAACTGAGGCAGCAGTGAGGAAGAGCCCCGCTCTGATCACTGCCCTGGTGTGTTTGGCTCCACTGCAGAGCCTCATGGAGCAGGAATTGTGTTCGAGCCCTGTTCAGTGGTAACAGGTTTGGGCTGTCTTTAAAATCTCATAGCAACCAAGGAGCACGGGCAAACACTCCAGAGTTCACTGGAAGAAAGGGGCAGGAGCCCCTTTTGCTTGTCCTCTGGGATATAATAAGGTGCTGGTACAAGTGCTTGTGTAACTCAGCTTTTCAAGGCATAAATTGTGTGACAGGGGCAATTCGGGCCCATCCGTTCCACCGAATGGATGCTCTGAAGTCGAGGTGGCCACAGCTTGTCCTGGGGCTGAGCTGAGGAGTGCCAGGACAAATTCCCAGAGAGAAACAAAAGCAGAGGCTCTTTTAAGGACTTCCAAGGATGTTGTATAACTTGTTTGGAAAAAACCCAAACAATAAATAAATAAGCCCAGCCCAGGGTACTGGATCACTGGGAGGTTTAACCTCAGGAGTGACAGGTTGGGTGGGATTGGACCCGCTTTGCAGGGGGAGTTTTTCACTTCTGAGTGTGAATTCAGCGATATGTGTTGGGTTTTTAACCATTCACTTCCTCACAGACTTGTAGCAAATGGTCAATCCAGTTGTTGAGATGAGATTTAATTTACTTTTAATAAAGGTGTGGTGTCCCTGTTGGCACAGCTGCTTTGGGCAGCTCTTCCCTACCTGAACCTGCTCTCACACCTTTCAGTCTGCAAAGACCTACTGCAAAGCAAACAATTCTGAATTAATTTCCTTCTCCTCCCAAGATCTGAAAAAACCCCAATGCTTTCATCACAGACAGTGCAAATTTTAACATGAGAAAAAGCAAAATATCGCCTCATTTGTTCATGCCTGAGAATCCTGTTTCATTCTCTGCAAATTCCCATTATAAACATGACACTTGGGCAAATTATCTGCTTTAGCCATCTTGTTGCTGAGGAGGATATCATATTAATTTCCTTGTAATTTAGTTTTTTCTCATATACATGGGATCATTTGGTTAACAGTCTTATGAATCTTAATGTGAGTCAGCTGGGCTTTGCCTCTAGCATCTAAAAAGACAATGGAAGCGGCACTGAAGTGATCCTAGATTTTCCAGGATCACCAGTTTTCCCCAGAGCTGCGTGGAAACTCAGATTTGGGAGCTGCTTTTTTGGCCCAGCATCTCAACCTTGTTGTTCTGGTGGAAGTTCTGCAGCTTTTGGTACCACAGGCAGCTCAAACCGTCGAGTTTTGGCTTTGTCCCCTTATGAGCTTCATAGGAATGATTTGGGCATCTGGAAGACCAGTTTGTGGTTGTAAAGGGGGCTCTTGTAAAAGTGAACCAGCTGAAAGTATTTTCACGGCCTGCTCTGGTTCTCGGTGGTGGGATTGTAGAGCAAACTCCTTTGTGGCTGCAGCTTTCTTTGGGTCTGCCAAAGGAGTCCTGCAACGAAGTCAGCTGTAGCTTCTCTCCCTCTGAGATCCTCTGTGTGTTTTAGGGAGTCAAAGAGCTTTCCCTGCCAGTTCTCAGCCCACCATGCCCTCAGTGATGCGTCCAGGCAGGGTGATGAGGTGCTCTTGGTCCGGGTGGATCACAAGTGCTGTCCCACACCTGGGCTGTGCAGCTCCCTTGGGATTTGGGGGTCTCTGGGATGGGGATCACTGCCCTGCTCGGGGGACCAGGGCCAGGGTGAGACAGCTTGCACAGAGCAGTGTTGAATTAAAGGGTGTGTGAGGAGCTCTCCAGGGCAGCCAGGCTCGCTGCATTCCTGTGAAATATGGCCTTCCCAGCCCTTGAAGGATTTATTGTTTTCCGGGCACTGCTGGATCCAGTCCGATAGGCTGGATATAGGAAGGAAATGACTCAGTTGCTCTACAGACAAGTGCAGCTTTGAAATTCAAAGAGGCATTAGGAGACAGCTGAGAGGCTCCAACTCATTCCCATCGGGAGCCGGGCCCCTGTGTGTGTGTTACTCCCTGTGCCTGGATGGTGGGATGGGACAGGGGTGGGAGGGAGAAGGCTCAGACAGGCAGTGACCATGATGCCTCAGAACCCTCTGGCACGAGGATGCCGTGGCAGAGCATGTGCCAGAGTGAAGGTGGGGTCGCTCAGAGGGGAGAGGCCGGTGGTGGTGGTGCTGCGAGCCCTGCGCTGGCCTGACCATTGCCAATCGATTGCCACGCCGGGGGCACAGCGTGGGACAGAGCCTGTAGCAGCAACAGCTCCCAGGGCTTTTTCTTTTTTTTTTATGGCTAGTTTTCTACCCCCACAGGGTGCAGGATGAGCCTGGTGAGGAGTTTGGGTGCTCCAGCTCCCGTGACTCCTTTCCTCTCAACCCGTGCTGTCCAGAGCTGGCCCCACTGCTTGTGCTCTGCTCTGAGCTATCCAGGGACTTGTGGAGCTGCTGATTTTGCAAGACAAGCCCAGGCTTTCAGGATGTCTTATCCATCAAAGTGTGCAGCTCCTCTTTAGCCTCGTAACTTCTGGCTGATGTCAGATGGGGACGTAAGCAGATGCTTTCTCCATCTTATTATCAGCTTGGTTGGAGAGAGAGAAGTTTCTAAATGACAGAGATCCTTAGCAAAGAAACAAGAGTTAGTGTTAAAAATAAAGAAAACAAGACAGCTTGTTTCATCTAAACAGAAGGGTTATTAAACAGGCTTGAATTAATCAGTGAACTGCCAGAGCTCTGAAATTGAAAAGCAGGGCAGAGGAGCAGGGAGCAGATGAGTGGGAAAGAGCCACTTTCTCAAGTAGACACCGATGTCCAAATGCTGTAGGAGAGGAGATGCTGTTCAGCTGATGGTGGGACAGAGGTGAGACGGCTCCAGGCTTTGGGGGTCCTTGGCTGGACCTCAGAACACGAGGCTGAGGGCACTTGGCTACCCGCACTGGCAGCCCCCCCGTCCTCATGCCCAGGTGGGATCCTGTTTCCAGTCAGCTGCTGTCCCTGTGGCCACAAGCTCTGCCTGTGATGGTCACTGGTGCCTGGGGAAGCAGGCTGGGCAGGCATGAAGCTGCTTTGCACTTCCCAGGGTTCAGTGTTTCATCTCAAAACCCTGTCAAAAGCTGCATCAAGCCCCCCAGTGATGCCCTTAGAAGGACAGGAGCCCTGGGTGAAGAGGCTTCCAGAGGTAAAGGCGCTTCCTTCGTGTGGCTGATGGAGCTGGTGGTGAGGGCAGGTCCCAGCACACCCCTCCACCAAGACAGGCCTGACAAGGGCTGGTTAATGGTCCCTGAAGGGTTCTCCAGTGCTGTGTGGCCTCTCTCCTGCATCAACCTGTCTGCTTCGGTTTTCCTGTTAATTCAAGGGCTTTTGTGTTGCGTTCTGCATTTCCAAATCTTTGCCGTCCCCGGGTGGTACCCGGCTGATAATTCCTCCTGCTTTTGTGGTGGGGATGCCGGTGTTGTGACTGGCAGCTGGAATCTGGGGTGCAGCAGTGAGCTGGTGCTGGGCTCAGAGCAGGGATGAACCTCTCCCTGCCTGTGTTCCTCCACCTCTCACCCTGACAGCTCCTGCCCTGTTCTGGTGCTGTGCCAGCCCTGCCCTGCCAGTGGGATGGGGGATAGCACCACGCTGGGCTGGCACGGGGCACCATGGCCAGGAAACCCCTGTCAGGCACGGCCGAGTGTCTGAGGCAGTGGCGTGTTGTGAAGAATTTCAGCGCTGCTGGCTGAGCGAGATCTGCAGCTGCACAGTTGGGGATTCAGCATCTCAGAACCTAATTTTAACAAATGTACAATTTCCTGGTTTACTTAGGTAACAGCACTGTGGCTACTGTGTAAATACATCTGGCTGCCGTAGGGAGTGTTGGGGATAACAAACACCACTCGCTGTACGGGGCTGGCACAGCCAAAGGATTTCTGTTTCAGGATTTCTGTTTAATGGAGTGGCTGGGGACCCATTTAATTTGAAGCTGGGGTTCTTCACTTGCCTGTGGTGCACTTGGAGTGAGGCCAGGAGAAGCTGCTGCTTATTTTTCTCCTCCAGTTCGGTGGCCGCTCTGTGATCCTCCCTCGTGCTGCTCTGTAATATTCTCTTGTAATAAACTGCAGCTGGATGTCACCTGGGGAGAGAGTGCTGGGCTGAGGCTCTGGAGATAAAACTCCTTGCTTTGCCACTGGGACCTTTTGACTAGCCTTGGGCAAATCATTTAATCGTTTAATCTGCTTGCACCTAAGGTCACCATCCATTAAATTCCGTTTTGTTGGGAATAAAGTCCATGAATAATCAAACGATGTTCAGGTGCACCAGTGGAGAGGTGGATGAGCCTCAGTCCGTCAGGACTCGGGTAAGGAACTAGAAAAAGCACTTTCTGAGGCACATGCTGACCTAGATTGCCTGGAGGGGTTGTGGACTCTGTTTCTGGGGGTCCTTAAGGACAGTTTAGAGAAACATGACTTGAATGATGGTTTTAACAGCTGGTCCTTGCAGCAGGAGGCTGGACTGGAGACTCACAACTTTCTGGCCAGAAACTTTTATGATTGAACGTTACTCAAAGCCAGTGACCTGTTTACACAGGTTTGGCTGAACCTGAGACTTCCCAAAACTTGAACAAGCCAGCTGTGAAACTTCAGAAGTGTTAAATTTTCCCTTTGTGTCATACTTCAAGGCAACCAGGAAAATAAGGGTCTGTTCTGCTCCGTGCTCCAGTGTGTCATGTTGTCACCAGCCTTGAGTCTGTCCTCAGGGACTGCCTGGTGAATAAAGTCCTCTTTTCCCAGCACCTCTCTTGATGCAAGGTAATTTATAAGCTATTTCACAGCAGTGTACTTGAAGCTCAATAGCTGCCAGCTGTGGTTTCTCAGATAGCAGGTGTCAAGTGTCAGCACAGGGAAAGAAAAAAGGTGTCTGATTTCTGGTGTCCGAGGTTGATTATGAATTTTTGCGGCCGCCTTTTGGGGTTGGGGGGTTAAAGGACTGCAGCTGTAATGCACAGCTGGGGGTGAGCCACGCAGGAGACACAGCTGTGGTCCTGCTTTAGATTTGCCAGAGGAGCCAGTGCTCCCTTGGAGACAGAGATGAGCTTGGCAGTGTTAAGGGAAATGCCTCTTTCTGTGTGGCAGGGGTGTTCCAGCATCCTTGGGGGGCAGGGGCAGCCGTGCCTGGGTTTGCTTGTCCTCACTCAGGGGGAGCAGCTCTGCTCTGCTCAGCAGTCCCTGAGGCCACTTGGTTTGTTCAGCTGGGACAAGAGGAGCCTGAGGTCAAACCTCATCAGGGTCTGCAGCTTCCTCAGGAGGGGCAGCACCAGACCCAAAGGAATGGCTGGAGCTGTGGCAGAGCAGGGTGAGGTTGGATCTCAGGGAAAGGTTCTTCCTCCAGAGGGTGGTTGGCACTGACCAGGCTCCCCAGGGCAGTGGGCACAGCCCCAAGGCTGCCAGAGGTCCAGGAGGGTTTGGACAATGCTCTCAGGAACAGGGTGGGATTTTGGGGTGTCCTGTGCAGGTCCAGGAGTTGGGTGACACTTGTGGGTGCCTTTCAATTCAGGATATTCTGAGATCCAAGACTTTGAGTAGAGGTACACTGAGAAGCGCCAAACCAGTGCCTTATCCATCCTTTACTACAGCAGCTTATTTCTGGGAACGTCCTTTTGGGTTTTTCGTGGATGGAACATCTGAGTGCCTCATGGATGGAAGGATTATACCCATTTCACAGGTGGAACAACTGAGGCTGAGTAACATGACTTGCCCAGGCTTGTTCAGCAAGGCTGGGACAAAGCCAGGAGTAACCCCAGGGCAGGGTGCTGTGGTTTGCCCTCCAAGCTGCAGTTGCAAAGATGGGGCTCACAGCAGGTCCCTCCCTGGGGTTTTTTGTTTCTCTGAATCTGCTGGGATGTGTGTGCACAAGAAGGAGATGGAGGGGGGAAGAGGTGATTTGCACAGTGTGCGTTGTATAAACAACATCTGAGGTCTGGACAACATGAACAAATTTTGTGCATAATTCAGGCAATCGTGTTTGTTATCAGGGAAATGCCTTTTCATGGCTGGGTTCTGTTCTTCCCCTCCTCTTCCTTGTCCCAGGCCTGGAGGAAGCAATAATCACAATACTGTATTTTGCCCTCTTAACTCTTTCTCAGAAAGCCTGTGAAATACCATCCCTGTGAATAAGCAGCTCTGGGGAAGCGGGGACACAGCGGTTCCTGCCCTTGGCTGCCGGCACAGCAGGGACAGGCAGCACCCAGGGTGAGGCACAGGGATGGGTTTGGGTCTGAAAATAGGGGTCAGGGTTTCAGGTTATGCCAGGTTATTTGCTAAGAAAAGCCTGTGGTGGCTTGGCCAAGGAGGCAGTTCTGAGGACCCAGACCTCTGATCCGGGCTGGGAACATCCCAGAGCTTGGAGAATCCTTGATCAGACAGTTTGGCTCAGACCTTCTGTCTAATTAAGCCAAAACCCTATTAATTATTGCAAGGTCTTCCTCTATAGCTGACAAATATATCCTGAATATCACTCCTCCGAAGGGGATAAATCACTGCAGCAGCTTTAATGGTTGGAAAGGTTTCACGGGGGAAAAATTCCCAGTGGGCTTCAGGAGGGATGAGGACCCAGCAGGTTTATTCTCACTTGCTACAAAGAAATGGCCAAACTCGTGGCTTTTTCCCCCCCTCATTCCCCTTGGCAGCTACAACACAGAGCCAATGCAAAAAGAAAGGGTCAGGCTGGTGCAAGGGTGAGCTTGCTCCAAACGGTTTGTTCTTGTCTTTTGGTTTATAGAGTGCAGCCTGCCCTTTTGGTGACCCTTCTGATAATTCTGGGGGGTGTTTCTGACAGCCTGGTGACCCTCAGGGGAGGTCAGTGCGCGAGCCAGCCGCTCTCCCCACTCCCAGCAATGAATCCTATTTGACTATAAAGAGCAAAAAGGGCACAATCCACCTCCAGCTTAGAAAGCAATCACGGGCCTCCTGGCCCCCCCCACCCCATCCCTGCAGGCTGTGTTATTCTTCAGGAGGGTTTATTCAGTGAGACAACTCCTCCAGGCCGTGTGTCCTTAGGAGAAAAGCCAGAGTGGGTTTTATCGCCCGCTCTGCTCCCCCTGTGCGGGTCGTTGGGGGCCCTGGTGGCCTCTGGGCTGGGGACAGTGAAGGGACAGCTTGGGAAAAGCACATGGAGCTGGGAGAGGGAAGGTGAGGGTGTGGGGATGGTGAGGATGCAGGGTCAGTTGTCTCTGAGGGCGCTGGGCTTGGTGTGGATGCTTTGCTGTGTCCTGGAGGTGCCTGGGCTGTAGGAGCTGCCTCCTCCAGAGGGGATGGAATATCCCAGGAGTGCAGGACCTGACAGAGCAGAGGCAACCAGTGAGGGCACAGTGGTGCTGTGTGTGATCACTGCTCACGAGACCAACCCTACCCCAAAAGAAAAGACACCATCACTGCCGAGTAAACACAGCTGCTGTGCTGGTGACATCAAAATTGGTCCTTTGATCCGTCATTTTCCACAGGAGATTCTCTTTTTGGTTTTGGGTTTTTTTTTTTGCTTTAATTTTCCCCCTTTTTTTTTTTTTTGCCTGTATGTTTTTTTTGTTGTTGTTTTTTTTTCTTTTTTTTTGGTGTGCACAAAATGCCACTAATGACAAACTGTGGTGCCCGTGAGTGAGTGACAGCTGAAATAAGAGAAATGACTAATCGTGCCTCCCGAAGCCCTGTCTCATGGAGATTAAATGAGCCCTTTTTTCTTCCCCCCTCAATGAGAATCATGGGCATTTGAATAATAATATTATAGTCTCCATTAGGATGACAGTGGGGGAAAAAATCGGCTCAGACCTGTGATTATTCCTTCAATCTAATAATTATTTAAATACCAGATAACTCCTTTCAGCCTAATTGAGGCCTTTCAGCTGCTTGGGTTTATATTGTGTCCCTGAATTTACTCTCGCTTTCACCTTGGGTTGCTAATAGCTTCAGATTGCCTTTAAGGCTGTGTTTTAAACTCTCTTCCAAAAAAAAAAAAAACAGGGGCAGAAAAATAAAAATTAATGAGCAAATAGTATTTAAGGATCAGAGTTAAAATGGCCCACTCTCTTGTTTCCCTGGTGTTTAACTCCCCAGGTGTTTGGCCACCCCCAAACTCCTCCATACAGGGAATCACAGAATGGTTTGGCTTGGAAGGGACCTTAAAAATCATCCAATTTCATCCTCCTGCCATGGGCAGGGACACCTTCCAATAGCCCAGGTGGCTCCAAGCTGGCCTTGGACACTCCCAGGGATGGGGCAGCCACAGCTTCTCTGGGCAACCTGTGCCAGGGCCTCCCCACCCTCCCAGGGAGCAATTTCTTCCTAATATCCGATCTAAACCTTGCATGCAGAGGGTTCCTTTGATGGTTGATGTCTGTGTGGCTGAGCCCTACTCAGTCCTGCACCCACAAATCCCCCTCCAGCCCTGGGGGAGTCGGAGCTGCAGGAGCTGCCCCTGGGGGTTACAGGGATGCAGGGATGGCTCCTCGTTCCCAGCGCACTCGGGTAGGATGTCAGCTCGTGGCCACGCTCTGTCATGTTCAGATAATGTTTGAAAGCGCAGATTCTTCTTCCTGGATGATCTCTCTTGCCGTTGGCAGTGACTGTTCACGAATACTCTGCAAAACCTTCACTGTAAAGCACAGCAGAGAAGTTGGGCTTCAGCTGACAGCTCTGCTGCACAGCAGCTCCAGCCTGAGCTGCACTTGTACTGTGTCTGGATGAAAACATTGCTGAAAAAGATATAAAACTGCTGTGGTCAAAGTGGAGAGCTGCTGTTGTCCCACATGTATAGATGCACATGAAATGTCACTATTTAAATGTGTTCATTTCTAGCTTGCACTGTTGTTTTCTCCCTTTGTGGTGGAACAGCTCTTTAAAAAACTGGAAAATGCTGAGCAGGAAAACTGTGGGTGCTGAGCTTTACAGCAGAGCCTCCCTGTTCTCTGCAGAATCTCTCACCTTCAGGACTTCCCTTGAACCAGAGGCCTCTGCCATGTCATCCAAGGGCAAGGCTGCTCTGAGATCCACATGCCCCATGATCAGATTGTCGGTGCCCACCGTGGGTCACCAGCATGCCTGGTGTGGGCAGATTGCCCCGAGCAGATCCCTGAGAACCACTTGATTTGCGCCCTGTCGAAAGATCCTGCGTTCAGGGAACAGTTTTGGGGAAGTTCACGCAGAAATCTTGTGGGAAGAGCCGGGAGGTCCCCCTGCTGCTGCCGTGGCATGTTTGGGGAGCAGCTGTTTTCTGCCACAATCATCCAAACAGCCTGAAGGATCCAGCAGGGTCCGTGTCCTCCCCGTGAGAGAGAAAACTGCCTCAGCCAAAGGTGGGAATTAAGAGACTGGCAACGAGGAGCAGCCGGGGAAACGTTTCCCTGAGCAGAATGAGAAACCCATTACCGCTCTCGCTCTCCTGTCTTGTCAGTGCCACGGAGACGTGCAGCCCAGGGACAGAGCTCCTTTGTCACCTCTCAGGAACACCCGTCTCCGGCTCCTGGCAGTAACAAGCCTAAAGAGCGGCTGTTCGGTGACATGAGCTCATGAGCTCAGTGTGGGCTTTCAGCAGCCTGAATTATTTTAAATACCAAAACAGAGATCTGCGTCAGTCACAGAGCGGGGGGTGCCCGCAGGGGAGGGCAGCTGAGCAAGGGGCTGGGCGAGGGGGCATTTTGCACACAGGGCAGGGCACGGGGTCAGAGCTGCACAAAGCAGGTTTATCCCCCTGTGTGTGGGCTGGGGGCCTGTGTGGCTGTGGTGGGAGGTGATGGGACTTCAGTGCAGGGAGGGCAGGTGGAATGGTGGCTCATCCTCAGCCTCTTCCCAGGGCTGGTGTCCCCCTGAGGTGGTGGGGAATGTCTCTCCGTGGTTCCTTTCGTTGTCGAGCCTGGAGCACGTAAGGAATGAAGATTTTGGGATAAAGGAGAACTTTGTGGTGGTTTTCTGAGTCCATGCAGTCAGACATACCTGTGGTCAGCTTGAGCAAGCTGGCCTAGTGGAAGGTGTCTCTACTCATGGCAGGGGGTGGAACAAACTGAGCTTTAAGGTAATTTCCAACCCAACCCATTCTGTGATGATGCTGGTGGTGACGAGCAAGGCTGAGGTCAAGCCAGGTACACAAATTACAGCCAGGTCTGGACATGATAACAAGAATGAGACACAATCCAGTGACCTTCAGGCACGTTTGTGGTGACAAGGAGGGTACAGAGAATGCTCTCTGAACCCTTACATGGTGCCCAGCTCAGTGTTGTTCTGGTGGTCCCAGGGCTCCTCCGAGCTGGGTCTTTGCTCTGTGCAGGGTGCTGGGCTATCATTCCTTCCAGCTGCTTTGTGGGAGCCAAGGTGGAGCTGGAAGTCTGTGGTTGAGCTGGGAACCAAGCCAGTACCTCCTGTGTGGGGTGGTCCAAGCCGGACCCACCTTAGGCGACCCAGACGTGGAAATGCAGGGATTTGGGTTGTCTTTAACACCCACATTTTTGCAAAGAGGGGTCTGCCAGCTCAGCAGAGGTGCTGGTGACGAGGTGGAGCGGGCAGAGGGTTCCAAGGGTCCTCTCCAGCAGGTCCTGTGTCTGCCTGGGCGCGTGCTGAGCGGAAGGGCGGGTGGAGAGCTCTGATGTAAACATGCCTCACGCTGCTGGAGCGTCTCCGAGGAGAGCACATGCTTCCTAAGGAAATTCCAGCCTGGTGATTCCTAATTCAGCCTGGCAGCTGCCTGTGCAAGCCTGGAGGATGGGGGTAGGTAGGGATAAGCAGGGCTCTAGCCATCCCTCAGGCCCGAATGAGGTCTAGGGGCTTTGGCAGCGCCCACAAAAACAAAACAAGAGCCAAACCTGACTGGTTTTGTGCCTCATTTCGACATAGATTTTGGGCAGAGGCTTCCAGCTCGAGACTTACCTCACCTTTATGGGTGAAAACACATCAGTCAGAGGAGACTCTGCATCTGACTGTTTTCCACAGAGCTGTCAGGAAGGGCATATGGATAATTTGATTGGCATTGGGTCTTCTGGACCCAGAGTCCAAGGTGTCTCTCTGTGTAGTTTTCAGTCACCTCCTGCAAGTTTTGTTAGAGCAGGAAATTTGTCTCCCAGATTGGTAGTCTCTCCCCTAGACATGGTGCTGCTGGTGTCTGATCTAACCACATGCTCCCACCTCCATGGCAGCTGCTTTTTGGCACCTTTGTCAAGGGTGGGAGAAGTTTCTGCCTGAAAAGCACCTGCTTGAGGCACTTCTGGCTCTGGGATGGAGGGGGGATGCTGGTGCCTTTGGTGTGTGTGTGCTCCATGAACTTGGCTGCATGAAACTTCTCCCTCAGTGTTCCGAATTAAATCAGAGAGGGCTTTAAAGGTAGAAAACACCTCTTATTTCCTCTGTTGCTTCCACAACACACCCTACAGGAGGCATCCTTTTAGCCAAGATTGCAGATGGGTGTTTGGGTGTGTGAGCTGTGGGCTTTGTCTTGGGCTGGAGCTGATTATCCCCTCCCATGGCTGTTATAAACAGCTAAACCACACAACAAATTAACATGCAGAGGCTGAACCAAGTGGCAAAACATCAAGCCCAAAGAGCTCACCAGTAAGTTGGGAGACCTGCTTAGTTCTCGTTGCGCTTAGGGACATCCTCACTTTATCTCAAGGACTGTGTAATTAGAAAGCCTCCTTTGAATTTTATCAGCAGGGCACACTGGATCTAATCCTTTGCTCTGCGTGCTTCTTTTCTTCCCCCAGAACCATGTGAGGGACGTTGCCGGGGCTCAGGACACGCACGGGGAACACGGAGTTTGCCTTTCCCAGGATGGATCAGAGGAAGAACTGGCCTCGGGCACTGGACTCTGATGGCTGGTCGGTGGCTTTGCTCTGTCTCTTCCTGGCGTCCCTCTCCCGAAACGTGTCCAGCAACGCCTTGTTCAGCACTTTCCACTCCGAGAACCGGGACTGGACGTTCAACCACCTGACTGTGCACCAGGGCACGGGAGCGGTCTACGTCGGGGCTATCAACAGGGTTTACAAGCTCTCGGGTAACCTGACCATTCTGGTGGCTCACAAAACCGGTCCCGAGGAGGACAACAAATCCTGCTACCCACCCCTCATCGTCCAGCCGTGCAGCGAGATCCTCACCCTCACCAACAACGTCAACAAGCTGCTCATCATTGACTACTCGGAGAACCGGCTGCTGGCCTGCGGCAGCCTCTACCAGGGCGTGTGCAAGCTGCTGCGCCTCGATGACCTCTTCATCCTGGTGGAGCCCTCCCACAAGAAGGAGCACTACCTCTCCAGCGTCAACAAGACGGGCACCATGTACGGCGTGATCGTGCGCTCGGAAGGCGAGGATGGGAAGCTCTTCATCGGCACGGCCGTGGACGGGAAGAAGGACTATTTCCCCACCCTCTCCAGCCGCAAGCTTCCCCGGGACCCGGAGTCGTCGGCGATGTTGGATTATGAGCTCCACAGTGACTTTGTCTCGTCCCTCATCAAAATCCCCTCGGACACCCTGGCCCTCGTTTCTCACTTTGACATCTTCTACATCTACGGCTTTGCCAGCGGCAACTTCGTGTATTTTTTGACTGTGCAGCCGGAGACCCCCGAGGGCGTCTCCATCAACTCCGCCAGCGACCTCTTTTACACCTCTCGCATCGTCCGGCTCTGCAAAGACGACCCCAAGTTCCACTCCTACGTGTCTCTGCCCTTCGGCTGCGTCAAGGGGGACACGGAGTACCGCCTGCTGCAGGCAGCGTACCTCTCCAAGCCGGGGGACGTGCTGGCCAGGTCCCTCAACATCACTGCCCAGGAGGATGTCCTCTTTGCCATCTTCTCCAAGGGGCAGAAGCAGTACCATCAGCCGCCCGACGACTCCGCGCTCTGCGTCTTCCCCATTCGTACCGTAAACGCCCAGATCAAGGACCGCCTGCAGTCCTGCTACCAGGGGGAGGGCAACCTGGAGCTCAACTGGCTGCTGGGGAAGGATGTCCAGTGCACTAAGGCGGTAAGGATGCTCTGGATGTTGGCCGTGGTGGCCCTCAAGAGCTGGGATCAACCCCTGGCCCTGCGGAACATGAGTTTGCTTGGGGTTGTTTAGCCTGCAGAAGAGGAGGCTCAGTGGAGACCTCATCACTCTCTAGAGCTCCCTGACAGGAGGGTGTAGCCAGGTGGGGGTTGGTCTCTTCTGCCAGGCAGCTCTCAGTAAGACAACAGGGTATGGTCTTAAGCTGTGCCAGGGGAGGTTTAGGTCGGATATTAGTAAGAAATTCCTTACAGAGAGGGTAATCAGGCATTGGAATGGGCTGCCCAGGGAAGTGGTGGCTTCTCCATCCCTGGGGGGTTTTCAGATGAGACTGGATGTGGCATCAGTGCCATGGTCAGGGAACCACAGTGGGGTTGGATCAAGGGTTGGACTTGATGATCTCAGAGGTCTTTTCCAACCTGGCTGATTCTGTGATTCTATGAATAGGATAAATTTTTCTGTGCCTCAGTTTCCCTGATCGCAGAACAGTCATAGTGCTCTTCCCCTTCAGCCCACGTTCTTAGCAGGGAGTTGGTGATGACAGTGAAAGGAAGGGATGACAAAGGGCAGAGAACAAGCCACTGGGGAAGGAGGCTGAGGCTGGCAGGGGGTGGCACCGCTGGCTCTCCTCCGCGTGACCCCAAGCGTGTGGGGCTGCCCTGTGCTCTGCCTCACTCACAACTGCCCCAAACCTTGTCTTTCCAGCCAGTCCCCATCGATGACAACTTCTGTGGGCTGGACATCAACCAGCCCCTGGGGGGCTCGACGCCGGTGGACGGGATGACGCTCTTCACCTCCAGCCGCGACAGGATGACTTCCGTGGCTTCCTACGTCTACAACGGCTACAGCGTGGTGTTCGTGGGCACCAAGAGCGGCAAGCTAAAGAAGGTAAGCTCATGTCCGTGGCTTCAAAAAGACAGGATCTGTTCTTCCCCTCTCCCAGGGGAGTCTGATGCGTGTTGCTGTCGCCGTGTCCCGCGGGCGTTTCCCGGCGTGAAGCTGGGAGTCAACGAGGAGCAGGAATTGCAGGGTTTGGGTCACAAAGAGCCTTGTTGGTGAGGCAGAGTTCATCCCTCAGCGCTGTCAGCACAGAGGGCTGTTGCTGTGGTTTGTGTTGAAGTGCCAAGGTTTGGGAAAGGTGCTGCAGGATGTCCTGGAAAAGGGACTAAAGGAGGCCATGCAGTTCCCGTTGCTCTGTGGCATTCCAGCTCCAGAGCATGTCCTTGCATGGGCTGAGGGCACCTTCCTGCGCTTCCAGCCAGTGAGTTCCCTCAGCAGCAGCAGGGTAATGGGGTCTCAGCCCCAGCCAGCTCCTCCTGCAAGGCCTGCCTGTGTGTGACATGTTGTTTGTCTGGGATTTTTGCATTTTATCATTCAGTGACCTGTGATGTGTGTTTGTGGGGCTGCTGCAGAAATCACCAGGGCAATAACGGGCCAGTCTGATAAAGGAAAAGTGAGGAGCTGGCTTGGAATTTCAGTGAACCTCAGCATGCTGTATCCAAGGTCTTGGATCATTCCTCCTTTTTTGATGCAATGATGGAAATCTTGCAGTGGTTTTGAGTTGCCTCCCTGCAATCCTTCTGCAACTTGTGTAGAAGACTGTGAGTTAGAAAGCTTTTGGTGACGGGCAAGATTGCTGATGGTGGCAGGATGTTTGGCCATGGGGAGATGGGAATGGGTTAACTTGGCTGCTTTTGGAACCAAGCCTCAGGACAAGGTCCTACTGCTTCCCTCTGCCTCCTACCTCCTGCTCTTCCCCCTGACAGTTGGATGATTGATCAGTCCTGGAAGATAACATTCCTTGCCCTCTTCAATCAAGAGCACTGGTGCTACTTGCTCAGGGCAAAGAGATGCTCCTGCTGGTTCCCTCCCCCAGCAAAGGGGTTTGGGGGGGCTCAGTTTAAAGTCATAGAATGGTTTGTGTTGGGAGGAAACTTTAAGCTCACCTCGTTCCAAGCCCCTGCCATGGGCAGGACACCTTCCACTAGATCAGGTTTCTCCAAGCCCTGTCCAACTTGGCCTCGAAAGAGTTTTAGGATTTCAAAGTCCAGCTGGGATTTCCCTGCTTCTGAGTCATCAAATCAGGATATTCTGACTTGGAAGGGACCTCTCTCAGGAGTTCCTTATTTAAAAGGAGCGTGGAGTTGGCCTTGTAAGCAGAGGTGTGTAAGACCCTTGTTGGTCTTTAGGGCTGGAGCTGCAGCTGGAATTCAGCTCATCAGGGGGTGCAGGACTCTGATCCAGCTCCAGCAAATCCAGCCTTAGAGATGCTGCTCTGGAAAGCTGAGATCCTTCAAATCAACCTCAGCTATAAATGACAGCATTAGGTGAACCTGCTAAATGCAGACCCTGCTTCTTCATACCAGGGAAAGAGTTAACAAATGTAATCAACAGCAGGCTGTTAATTTTTTTGTGTCCTTAAGCAGCAGGGAATTTCTTCCTCATCTATCCAGGAAGATACAAGGACAGGCAGATACTACACTTGAATGTCTGCATCATTTTAATTACATCAGTTCATTAATATTCATTCAGCACTTTACAAGTGCTGAGTAGTAGTAAATTATGTGCCTCCCTGGTGCCTCTCGAGTGTCAGTGGGGCAATTTTGAACGTGGGGGAGAGAGGGTTTGTAAGCAGAGCCCCTCACTTCCCTGCTCCCCCTGCCGAGGCACAGGGGAGAGCCAGGATTTCTTTTAGCTAAATGGATGGAAGAGGAGCCCTCAGCACATCACAGATGCACATGCCAAGCTCTGAGCCAGCCAGGCAGCCTGATGCTCACTGTTTGCAGGGTTTCTTGGGGGGGAGAGGGAAGTTGCCTCATTTAGAGGCAGTAAAAGCAAACAGCCTGTGCCTGCACACGAGGTATTCACAGTCCTGTTCCATGAATTATGTAGGATTACAGAAGAAGCAGTGTCTTCAGCAGGGTTTAATTCCTCATGCTAGTCTACACTGAACACCCTTTTGATGCGAAGTTAATCTATTCATGCTTCACTGTCCAGAGGGAGGGCTCTTCACCTGGAATCCTTCACCTGCTTGGAAGAAAACTGGTCCATCTCTGAAGTAAATTCATTCCAGACATTCACTCCAGCCTGGCTTTCATGGCATCTGCCCTTGTTTACCATGTCCCAGAGCTGCCTGCAGCTGAGGGGATCCGTGCCCCCCCGTTATTAACTGGGACAATCATGATCCCATCCTCCCCGCTGAGTATGTTGTTTTTCTCCAACTCTGCTTGTCCTGTCTCCACTTTTAGTAACTCTTTCTTCGTTTGACACATGGAATTATCTTTTGCATGGCCTAAGAGGGGCCAGGTGAAGCGTGGGAAGCAGCTTTGCACTGAACTGTGGGGCTCGTGGGGCTCTCGCTGCAGAGGGAGGCATTTGCAGACCTGGTGGGAAGTTGACAAGTTGTCTCCAGTTTTTTGTGCCTGTTCCAAGACCAGACATGTCTTGATGTCAGCAAGTGCTCAGGATGCTCAGGACTGTTTCCATATCTCTTCTCTCCCATCTGTGAAATGAGGATGGTAAAAATGTACACACCTCTGTAAGTGCCAGAGATCTGTGGATAGACATCTTATCCACCTGATCTCCTTCATATCCTCCCCCATTGCATGTCTGCCCACACAATTAATGTCTGAAAGCTACATCACACCTATTCCCTCACCCACAGCTGCTGATTTCCTTTGGAAACAAGCTGGTCCTCAGTCTGGGGTTTCAGAGAAGACACTTTTGTGTAGCTGGAGGAAAGTCAGGGAGCCAGCCTTTAAATCTTTCAAACTTGCCTGCGCTTCCCCAGTAAGAATTCCTTAGTGAAAACGCTGTGTTATCTCACTGATGTCCTTCTGCCATCAGCTATTCACCCAACTGCTCCTGCCACAGTGTTTGGGAGAGCAGCTGCTGCTGCTTCAGCCTCTCCCTCCAAAGGAGTGGAATTCTGAAAGTCCCCCAGCCCCAGATAACCCTGCCTGCACTCTGCTACAGCCCCATGTTGTCCAGCTCTACCTTTTTCCCTGTTTTCTGGGTACATTTGAAGCCCATTCCTGCTCCTTCCAGCAGCCAGCACTGGCTGGGGTGTGAAGGAAGAAGTTCTCTGTCTGCTGGGAAGTGGTGCTGAGCCCCGTGGCAGGGCTGGCAGCTTTCCCAGCCTGAGCTCACCTCTTGCTTTGCTGGTTTTGGAGCCCTGCGGGGTCCAGTCGATGTTGGCAGCCTGGGCAGGTCCCGTGGAGTCAGAGCTGCACCAGAGGGGTGTTGGTACCAGAGCTGTGACGAATAAATCAATAATGTCAGATAAATCAGTGAACTTGGCATTGTCCCTGCAGGGAAGCAGAGCACTTGCTGGGGTCAGGGTTTGTGTTTAGGTGGAGGGTGTGCTTGTACCTGCTGTGGCTGAGCCAGACTGGTCAGCTGCTCCTCATGCAACTGGTGGTTCTGGTTTGTGCTTTGCCTGTCCTTGGCTACTGTTGAAGGGAGAAGGGTGAACCCATGGATGTTGCAACCCACCTGTACATGGTGAGGGCTCAGGGGGACTTGTGGACTCAGAGCATGTCCTGTAGAAAATGTCTGCACCCCATAACACCCCATACGTGCTCCTGCTGTTTTGGGCATCCACTGCTTTATCCAAGTGGGGAAAAAGCAGATGTGCTGATGGTGCCTGTTGGGTAAAGCACAGGGAGGTGGGATGCAGTTCTCCCAGCAGCTCTCCTTCCAAAGCACCTCAGCTTCCTGGCTGGGAGAGCAAAGGGGATCATGTTAGAGACATTACCATTCAGAATCGTGGATTCCACCAATAAAACAATTTTCATGGAGCAAAATTAGAAGGGACATTAACGCAACAGTTAACAGCAACTAAGTGCTGGGGGCAGATGTGTCAGCTTGCTTGTTCTGTTTATGGGCTTCATACAATTCCATCAATATTGATGTGTGATGCCTTTGATTTTGACACTAATCATTGCTATGAATTAAATTTGCAGCCATATAATTAGGGCTGCTATTAATAGGGCCTCAAGCTAAGCACTGCTGTGCTAGTTGTCTTTTTCCTGATGGAAAACGGCATCCACGGAACTCAGTTAATGTGGTTTGCCTGGTAGATGCTGAGACTGATGTGAAAATTACACTTGCTATATTTAGAGGGGCTCCTCTGCAAGGCAGATGCATGGGGTGGGTCCAGCTTGGAGGTTTCCCAATAATTGTGCAGGAGTTGCCTTTAAAACTTCCCAGCAGTTTGCTGCTCTTAAGATCCGTAGCAGGGGAGAGAAGGATTGCAGGGAGAAAAGAACAACCCTCCATTTGAAGGGCCGCTATTGCCTTGCTTCCATTGCATCTCATCTCCCTTTCTTCATGCAAACCCTCCCATTTCTCCCCTCTGCCCAGTGCTGTCTCAGCTCTCTGTCCCTGTGCTTGCCGGGTTTCATCTCGTCAGGCTGAGCTCAGTGGCTGGGACGGCAGCAAAGCTCACCACCGAAAATCAATCTCGTGTTTCATCCCAAGAGGTCTGTTTCTTATTAGATCTAATAAATCAGTGAAGTGCCCTTCATTCAGCTTGTCAACGGAGGACATTGTTTGTGATCAGGCATAAATAAATGTCTCTTCTGTGTCTGACAATGCTGCCCAGGTGTTACTTTGCCATCATGCTGTTTATGCTGGCTGTTGGAAACGTGCAGTTCCCTGCCTACCTTCACATGAGCTGTGAGTGCTCCTGGGTGGTACATGTGAGGGAAAAAGCGGGAGAAGTGATGTTGTACCTGGTTTTCACCCAGCAGTGAGTTGCTCAGTGGTGATAAGGATTTAATCTCGGAGATGCCGGAGGTGCAAACTTCAGTGCTCCAGGTGAGAGCCCAGGCGTGGTTGTTTCGGGTGCCCTGAGGTGAAGGAGAGTGTTTGCATCTCCAATCACACCCGGATAAATGGGAATCAGACGTTGTTCTGAACCCCTGTAACACCCTGTCCCGACAGCAGCTGCACTGGACGTGGCTCCAATCCATCCCAGCAGGGAAGGTCACCCTCAAAGGACTGCTTGGGATCTGCCTGCAGGAGAAGTGCTACCGAGAAGTGCTGTGACTCATTTTCACGATGGAAACACACTCCTGCTCACCTGTTGAATCCCTGGCTGTGTGGTGCAATGCCTGTCCTTGCTCCCAACCTCCACTTTTCCGAGGGGCAGCGGTAGCTGATTGGATTCCGCAGCCACGGGAACTCTTAAGTGCGCTGTTACGTCTTGGGACGTGATAGTTTTATTCAGCTTGGCTGATTTAATCTGTTCCATTAGCAGGGAATAAAACAGGTCTTTCACAATGAAATATATATATGTCCGAACCTGTCCTTAAATGACTTCATTCTATGGATGATTATCTCATCCTTTTAATTTATCCTTTATTATCGCCCCCGCACGCGCATTCCGTAGCACTTCAGGAAAAACTCCGTTGCATCAGCGTGTGGAGAAGCCAAGAGGACATCAGGCTGTTACTGAAGGGATGAAAATCATCCATTTCAGGTTCCTTTCAAAGAGGAAGCCTGGTTTTAGCTGCAGGTTGTCAGGTCAGGGGCTTTGCTGTATCCATGGTCATTCCATCACCCTCAGAACACAGATCTCCACATCCTGGCAGAGGTAGAAGACAGCAGATGGTTCTTGTTTGACTGAAGGACTTGACTGAAAGGTCTGAGAACCAAGTCTGTCTTGCCCTAGGATGTGAAATGAGGGGGTATTTGTTTAGCACTCCATTGCTGGTGGATGCTCTGGTGTGGCTGGAGGAGCGAGGATTGATTTTCTGCCCAAACGGGGATTTTCAAGACTCACAAAGTAATTCCCCTTTGCTGCCATCTGTGTAGAAAAAAGGTGCAGTCAAACTTTAACCTCAGGAACGGGTCCCCAAAATGCTTGATGATCCCTTCCATTTGTTATTGTTCGTAGCCAGAAGTTGGAGTCTTACTTTTTAATTGGAATTTGTGCAAGGGAATATGAAAAGTGACGGCAGCCAGAGGAGAGCACTGATGTGTGTGTTTTGGGGCTGGAGAAGGGGCAGAGCTGCCAAGTCCCTCTAGACTCTTGTTCTGAGCATTCAGGAGTGTCCCTGCTACTTCTTAGTGGCGTGAAATTGGTCTCTTCTTCTCCCAACATCACTTCTCTGGTTCTGTTATCTGTTGCCTGCCAGAGCAAGTAAAATAAGAAAAAGACTGAGAAGTTGGCACGTATTTTTATAGCTGCTGGAGAGCCAAGGGGCAGGTGTTCAGGAAACGCTGTGGATGTGAAATGGAGCCAGGTGGGCTCCGAGTCTGCTTTAATCTTGTTTCTTGGCTGGTGAGATGGGGATGACTGCGGGCCTTACGCAGGTTCAGGCACCTTGAAAGCTCCGACTTGGGATTTTGGAGGGCAGCGATTACATTTTGTTCCGTTCTAAATGAAGTGGAGCTAGTGCAGGCTGGACAGGCCTCTGCATGGAATATATCCTGCCTCCCAGATCATGGAATGGTTGAGGTTGGAAGGGACCTTTAAATGCCATCTGGTCCAGCCCCCTGCAGTGAGCAAGGACACCTTCAACTAGACCAGGTTGCTCAGCACCCCATCCAACCAAGGGGTTTTTTTTTTTTTCCTTTGACATATTTGGAAGATAATTAATCCCCACACGTTGTCTGAGAGGTATTATCTCCTTTATGAGCATGAAGTGAGGCAGAAGTTATTCCTCCTCCGTTTTGCCACGCTTTCATCTCGTTCAATAATGAGTTTCTTCTTGAAGTGATCTTGGTGGAAAATATCAGAAAATGCCAAACTATTTTGTGAATTCATTTTATTTTCTTGGCCGTCCCCGCTTTCCTCTGAGTGTAAATCTGAAGGGGTTGCTGCTTTCTGGATGTTGTTGGTTTTTGGGGGTAGGGCACTGTTGGACTCTTGCCTTTCTACTTACGAGTCAAGAAGTTCATGCTTTCTTTACTATATACATATTTTTCTGCAGGCTTTTAAAATCCTCAGAGGTCAAAATAACATAGGTTTTGGTCCATTTGTAAGATCTTAAATCCCTGGGTGGCAAGAAATACTGTGAGAAGACCGTGCAATGTTGCCTCTATAAATGCCTCCTCAAGGCAATAAAAACAAATGTGGAAACCACAAATGTGCTGGGAGAGACGGGGGAAATCTGCAGGAAGAGTCCTGGGCACTGGCACAGCCCCTGAGCTGCTGCTGCTGCTGCAAAAAGGTTGGGATTTAGGGACAGGCAGGGAGGGGAATGCCCTGTAAAAGCAGCACTGTTTGTGCTGGGATTGCTGTTGGGCTTTCCCGGTGTGTCTGACTGATGCCACCTTTCGTATTTCCTCAGTCCCCTAATCAAGTTTAGTACCCATTGTTGGTGCTGTTGCCTTTTGCTGTGGGGCAGGACAGTGACAGGCTCAGCAGGGCTGTAAAATACTGCCTGGTTTGCCGCTGGCAAATCCATCACTGGAGCATCTGCTGGATATTTATGGACGCGCCGGGCAGGCGTGCATTGGATGTGGCCAGTCCCTATATCAGCACGAGTCCATGATGCCTGTTATGATGCATGGGCTCCCCACCTCCCCCTGCCTTTTATCAACCTCTTTCCATCCCTGCAGACATGCTTGGAGAGGCAAACCCTGCCTTTCCCAGCCCTTCAGGGAGCGCGCTGCAGGCAGCCCAGCCTGGAAATAACAGAGGGAGAGGAAACCCCTGCCTGCCCTAAGGAGCTCCTGGGGCTGGGGAGTGCAGCACCCAGGGGAATTTTGCACCAGAGAGGAATGGCCACAGGCTTTCCTGGTTGTGACTTGGACAAAAGTAACAATAAAACACTAAGTCTGAACGTGTCTGCTGCTGTTACCAGCACTGGTAGCACCTCCTGGCTCTCTCTCAGCCACCCCCCTGTGCTCACACTGCTGCATTGAACCTTTCCATGCCTTTAGGTTTTGGTTGTGGGTTTTTTTTTCTCCTTCACTGTAGGTTGGAGGATGATGGTCATTTGTTAGATGTGTCTCAAAGCAATCTCAGATGCTGCTGATAAGGTACAGGGAGAATCACATCTATGGGCTGGGGGTACTGTGAGGGTGAGGATGCTCACCTTCTTCTCATGTTACCCCCCAGTTTTATTGAGCTGACATGGAATATGTTACTGGAGCTTGCAATTTTCTGCTCTGTGACCCAGATGTGCCCACTGTGATTTACACCCCTGTGCGTGCCCGTGTCCCACCTGGGGCTGGGGGAGCCCTGAGGACACTGAAAGGCAAGTTCTGGTCACAGAGCAGTCTGGCTGGGACTGAGGAGACGTGGTAGCAATTCCCATCTGTCCGGCAGGTTTCCCTGTGCATCCATTCTGTGGCTGTAAAATCACGAGCCTTTTCCCAGCCCTGTGCTCCAGGGACTGCTGCCAGCCTTGAGGTGCTGCCACCCCACGAAATCTGTGCAATCACAGAGCCATGAAGGCTGGAAAAGACCTTTCAGGTCATCAAACCCAACCATTAAACCCACCAGAAGAGGGGAAGCTGCCCAGGGGGATTTGCTCCTTGTGAGTGCTGAGCTGGGTGCAGCTTCCCCCAGTTGCTGCCAGTCCATACTGGGAGCAGAGAGGAATAACTGGCTGAGGAAAGGTTTAGATTCTAATTCCTTGGACATGGATGCAAACAGGGGAGTGCAGGGAGCAGCACGGGCAGGCTGGAATAATTAGCAAGAGGCTTTGCCAGCATTTGTCCCGACATTCCCCGCCTGTCTCAGCCGGGGACCCGGCACCTCTCCTGGTTGTTCCTCCTCACACGGTTACACGTCTTTGCATCAAATAGATACATGTAGATGAAAGTGATGTGCATTTAAAATGAATGTACACATCATACAGCCTCGTTCTTATACAGCACGGGAGTTTTTTGTGTGTGTGTGTGTGTGGTTAGCTGCTAAATTATTTATTGTGTGCTGGGCTTTAATCTCATAAACCTGCCTGCAGGCCTTAGGCAAACCAGCCTGAGCATCCTCAAACCAGCCTGAGCATCCTGGAAAGTTGGGAGCCAGGCAGCACAAAGCGCTGGGGGACTGTAGGTGGTAATTGTTCGTCTTGCCTCGGCCTCTTCCCCTCCCTTCCCAGCTCATTAAAAGCAGTGGGGACTGTTAAATTTGGTCACTGCCACAACTTAGAGGGCGATTTGCATTCACTGCTTGGAGAGGATGCCAATCCGAGATCCCTGTTAGTCGGGGAGAAGAGTTGGTCCCTTGAGCTGCTCAAAGCTGAAAAAGAAAAGGGTGAGGAGGAGACACTGGGGTAAAACAAGGTCTCTCAAACAAGCAGCGCCGCGCCTCCAGCTGGGAGCACTTACCTTCCCGAGCGGCCAGGAGTGCTCCCAGCCCGCAACCTCGCGGCTCTCAGGGAGCGTTTGGCTGACTAATGCGATGTTTGCTTTTGCTCGTCATCCTGCAGCCACTGGCTTATTAGTGGAAAAACAGAGCATCCTTCTGCCTGCTTTCCCTCCCGAGCTCCTTTGATGCTTTTTTTTCCCCCCGATGCTCTTAAAGCTCCTCACTCCGAGAGACTTTGTACCACGAAGGGGGCTCCCTTTTGGTCTTACACGCTTAAATTGATGAATAGCAGACTTGGAATAAAACCAGAGTCCCCTCCTCCCACCTTCCCCCTTTCTTTTGACTCGCAGACCAACTGCACTTCTTGAGTATATTTTGGGCTAAATCATTCTGCAGAGCTGTGAAGCAAAAGGGCAGCAGGCTGTGACCTTCTCTGCTTTTCTTCTCGTGGTTTCTTTTGTGCAGAGCCTTTCACACTGGGAACCTGGTCTTGTTATTGAGAAATAAATAATTAGAATATCTGGAAGGTTCAGGTACAGCGAAAGAGAGACTGAGGAGTCTGAAACATGGACAGGCTGCTTTCTGCCCTGGATTTTCCCACCGGGAAAACATGAGTTAGAAAGTGTCTGAAATCTATTTTGTAACTCAAACTGCAATGAAAACAAAATAAATACTGACCTTCGTTGTTAGTAATCAACTGATAACTGTCTCTAAATATTGTATGGTTTGGAACAGAGCACGGGGGTGGAGCTGATGTTTGATATTTGCCCTTGATCTTTCCAAGGCTCTCAGCTTTAGGGGAACACTGCCATGCCAGGAGTGGGGCTCACGATGAGCTGGTCCCTGTGCCACCTTTTCCCAGTGCCACACTGGTGTTTCACTCCTGATTCTGCTCCTCTGGGGAGCTGTTGGAGGGTTTCTTGCAGTGCTTTTGTGTTGTTTTTTGTTTTTTTTCTTCTGCTGGAGCTGTGTCCCACAGCTTGCTCTTACTAATTAAAAGCTGAAGTGGGAATTCCCTCAGCCCAGCTGCTGTGAGAGCTGCCCCCATGATTCCAGCCCTTTTCCCACTGAACTTGTAGGACACTTATCGAGGGACAAACAGACACTGTCTCCTGTTTCTCTGTTGCTTGTAAACTCGGTGATTGGGTTGCTGCTGTGAGGGGAAGGGACTGAGGGTTCTGAGCTCCTTTTCTCACTTCAGGAAGCTGTTTAGGAGCACAAGTGGTAACTTGTCAGCTGTAAGTACCCAAGACCTACCTTTGGACTTATTTTTGGCAGTTTGGACTGGATCTACCCCTCCCTGCATGAGGGAAACGTTGATCTTTAGAGGCTTAGGTGGTTAAAGCTTGGTCAGAGAGGAAGGGATCCACCTCACTGACAAAAGCAGTGTTTCCTCATAGAATCACAGAATGGTTTGGCTTGGAAAGGACCTTAAAGATCATCATTCCACCCTCTGCCATGGGCAGGGACACCTTTCACTAGCCCAGGTTGCTCCAGCCTGGCCTTGGACACTTCCAGGGATGGGGCAGCCACAGCTTCTCTGGGCAACCTGTGCCAGGGCCTCCCCATGAAACACCAGTTACGGGGGGCAGGAACCAGCAGCTCAATATTTGCCTGAGAAAACAAGCAAGTTGAATGAATCCCAGCCTGGATTGTTAAGAAACTTGTGATCAGAGGCACCAGGCAGGCCAGGTTCAGCAGGATCTGCGTGTTATCCCTTGAAGAGCATTAAAGAGCAGCCGATGCCTTCTGGAATTTGTTGATAAAGCTCCCTTTTTTAGAACCATTTTTGCTTCTCTAGCACAAATGTACTATTTCTTGTTTGTATGTGTTGCTTTCTTCATTCACTCTTTTATTATTAGGGACATTTACATGAAAGCAGCTTTTTTTTTGCTCTCACAGCACATTTCCCAGTTGCAGCTGCACTTCCTCAGTGGAATCTCTACCTTCCCTTGGAACGGGGCTGCCCTCTCTCCTGGGCATCACTGCCAGGCTCAGGGACACAGGGATGGTGATGGTCCATCTCCAAGCGTGGCAGTCACTGTGTGCCTGTGCTCCAGAGAGGGATGTTACAGCTCATCCCTCGCTCTCCTCTCTCTTTAAGCCACCTTCCAAGTTCATTGGGATGCTCGGTGCATTCATTTCCTCCTGTGCACAGGAATTATTTTTACCTTTCCAGCAGAGAGAGGCCAGTGTGAAATCCTCAAGCAGGCAGGAATCCTCCCAGGGTTTCCCAGAGTGCCTGGCTCTGGCTGTGGAGCAGTTTGGAGAGGGAGAGCTAATGGACATGTCTGGCAGATAGTGAGTATACGTGATAATGTAAATTAAAGAAAAAGCCCCAAAGCTGGTGTTTAGGGCACAGTGATGACATTAGCAATGTGGGATGATATATTTATTCACCCCAGACCCTGCTTGTGAGGAGGCAACATGAGCCAAACTCCCTCCCCCTTAACAGGCACCTGGAGAGGAACCTGGAGGACCTTTCCTCCCTTCGTCTGCCTCGCTCGGCTCTGCAGATGGAAAATGTAAACTCCAGATGTGTTAAGCACATCTTTAATTTCCTCTCGCTCCATTTCTGCTCCAGCTTTGCTTTGGGGGGTTGGCATTTAGGTGTGGGTTTTTTTTTTCTTTGCTGGCACCTTGATAAGCTTGGGATAAGCCAAAAAAAAAAAGAAAAAAGAGAGAGGAGCCTGCAGGAGAGCAGGGGCTGCTGTGCTGCTCTGCCTGGGGCTGTGGGGTGAGGGAACCCTCGCCCCCACGAGCCCCCTCTGCACTGCCCTGCTCGATCCCAGCACCCCCACTCCTGGCAGGAGCTCTGGGGCTGCTGGTTCATGGAAGCAAATGGTTGGAGGGGTGAAATTCCTCCCCTCTCTGCTTCTCTCACCCCTGACCCCGCTCCATTTCTTCCTCCTGACCCCTGAATTTCAAACCCGACCTTTCGTATCAGGGGGGAGGGAGGGAAGGCAGAAGGGCAAGCAAAGGGCGAGATGAGTTTGGCTGTGTTTGGGAGGTGGGGGAGGTAAAGCTGGGAGCTGAGTGGTGGCTGCAGGCTCAGGGATGCTGCTGGAGGCTCAGGGATGCTGCTGGAGGCTCAGGGATGCTGTGGGATGCCGGGTGCGAGCTCAGGGTTGTAGGGATGGAGCGGGTGCTGTCGCTCCATCACTCAGCATCCCTCTGGAATACTTACCCATGTATTTAGTTGCCTGAAATGCAAAGTGCATTAATGGCTGAGCTCTTGTGTGTCATCACCACCCTGTGCCCTGCAGGGAGGGGTGCTGGTGGTGTGGGGTGATGGCTGAGAGAGCCCAGGGCAGGGAGGACTCTGTGCTATGCTCGTGGCATTTGGCTCTAAACACACGGGTTTGTGGCAGCTCCTGATACGTGGGGTACAGCTCAGCCTCTGTGGGCTGTGGCATTTCTGCCTCTGAACCCAGACAAGCACAATATGCTCTGTACAGGCATCCACCTCATCCCAGCTTGTCTCTGCCTGGCCTCGGGCTGCTCCTTCCCTGCTCCGACACAGCAGCGGGTGGGTCCTGCTCCTTCACAACAAAAGCAAACTGTGCTTTTCCACCTGCAGTAAAATGGCAGAGGACCCAGCTCTGCTGGGCTGGAGGAAGCACATTTTCAAGCCTGGAGGGCACAAATAGGACTTAATTGTCCTCTTGGGATCTTTGCCCTCGTCCTCTGGTCCGAGGTTGTGCTTCTGCCTCAGCGCAGCCCTTGGCCTTCAGCCTCACCCGTGCCATGGGATGAGTTCATGACTTCAACCCTCTGACATATTGCCTGGGGGTGGGGGGGAAGAGGGGGAGGATTAAAAGCTACAAAGAATAAAGCCCTGCTGCCTGGTGCAGAGGCAAAGTGGCCCAATCTGTCTCTGTCCCCCACCACGGCGGTGTTTGCTCTGTGAGCCCCCCCGGGAAGGTCCCTGTCGATAAAGCTTCTGCATCTTGTCGTGGCTGAGACGAGTCCTCTGGAATGGATGTGGAGGCTGGGAGTGCTCAATATCCCCCCCTGACAGGTAGAGCCTCATTTAATAGGATGCTGCCATATTCATTACCCCGGCAGAGAGGCCGCGGGCCGGGGCGCAGGTGCAGTGCCAGCCCCCCGCCTGCACAAAGGCTCTGTGTGAATAAGTATGCAGTAAATGTCTCCCTCTGCCAGATTTATTCCTTCATTAGGTATTTAAATACATTCTGCTGTATAGGATGCTTCTGTGAGGCCACTGCCTTTTTCTCTCACCGTGGGATAAACGCGGTGGCTGCCAAAGAGGCTCCCAACACCACCCCCAGCACCCCCAGAACAGCAGGGCCGCCGTGTTTTTTGGCAGGGAGAGGGGTTGGTGGGCTGTGGGTGCGTCACTGAACATCTGGGGAGCATGCAGGGAAGGGTTTGGGCAAGGGAATCCCAGGAGGGGGCTGCACACCCTGGTGCCTGCTCGATGCTGAAGGGGTGCGGGGCCGTTCACATCCCTCCTGGAATTGTCCCTCCATCCCTGTGATCTGAGGATGTGTTGACCTGGATAAACGATGGCATGGCCAGCAACCACCTCTTTGGCCACCCCAGAGCAGCTCAGGGACCCAGAGCCACTGGTTTTGTCCCCCAAAGGTTGGTCCCACACACACCTTTTCCTGGCCCGGGTTGGACCATCCCAGTGTGTAACGTTTTAGGGAGTCACAGGGAAGTAAAAGCTCTAAAACTGTGCAGTCATCGAACCAGACGGCTCAGGGAAGAGCTGAGAAACTAAAATTAGCAGAAGTGCCCCAGGCAGAGGCCACCTGGGGCTTTGTTTCGTTTCGCTCTTAACTTTCATCTCTTTTATTTATAATTTGTGGCTGATTGATTTGGGGTTTTTTTAAGCTGCCTTTTTTTTCCCCCTTCCTTCCCTCCTTTGAAAATGAGGAGCTTTGCTGGCTCATGATGTCTAATCCTTGCATGCCCAAGGGTGGCATTGCCTTTTCTGCCCCAGTTCTGCCTGGTTCTGAGCAGCAGCAGCATCTTCTACCACCCAGGATGGGCATGTGGTGGGCAAGCCCTGGGTCTGTCCTAGACCATGTCTCCTCCTCTCCATCCTTCCTTAGCTGCTTTTTTGTGCCCAGTCCTGCCCTGTCCCAGCCTGTAACAGATCCTTCCCTCAGGTCTTGGACCTCTGAGCACTGGAGGACCCTCATGGTGGTGATTTAAGGCAGTGTCACCTAATTCCCTGCTTTCCTTCAAAACTTCCTCAGAATTTAAATTGATGTAACAGGCTTTGTGTTGCTGAAACGGGTCTGTGTCCCTCCTGCTGATATCTGGGCTCAGAGAAGGGGGTTGTAACTTCTTGAAGCATATCAGCATAATTTTGGTGTTCGTTAAAGCTACATTCCCACCAGGCTTGGGAGAAGCTGCGGCTGCCCCATCCCTGGAAGTGTCCAAGGCCAGGTTGGAAAGGGCTTGGAGCAACCTGGGCTAGTGGGAGGTGTCCCTGCCCATAGCTGGGGGTTGGAACTAAATGATCTTTAAGGTCCCTTTCCACCCAAACCATTCTGTGATTCTGTATCTGTCCTGCCACATCCCTCCTGTGACACCAGTGTCCCTTCTGGACCGGGTTTGGCTTTGGCACAATTTCTGCCCAGGCAGTTCCCAGCACCCTTGTCCTGGAGAAAGCTCAGCTGTAGGGCAGCAGAAGACTGGAGTCTCTGGCTCATTTTGCTCCTGGCTTTGCTCACATCCCAGCTCTGTGCCAGCTCTGCTGCTGATGGAAGCAATGTGCCCACAGTTGTCTGGAAAATAAACAAAATCTCATTCAGCACTGGTCAGCAAGGCGATATTTTGGGTGAACTCCAGTGGACAGGACTGGTACTCGTGGTAAAAGGTTTAACAGTGCCTTGCTAGACCTGAGCAAAGCACCCCCTCCCTGTTCACTGTATAGTTTATTCTTCTAATGAGTGTTACTTCCACTGAGCTGACCCACCCTGGTTTTATTTGGTGTGAGGTGACCTGACCCCTGTCACACTGAATCCCTGTTCCTGCTTTGCTGCTTCCTCAGAGCTTTTTCTGGCCCTTGAGTTGGGGATAAATTCACAAACAGGAGCTGGACAAAGCCTGTCCCTGAGCTTGTCTCAGCTGCCCTATGGAGTGGGACAGTGCAAGGCTCAGCCTAAAACATGTTTGGGGTGCACAGCAGAGCGTGGAGGGGTGTGTGACTCCTGCTGGGCTTTGGGGTGCTGTCTCCACCCTGGCATTGGGTTGTGGGTCATGTTGGGGTGGTTTGTTCATCACTAAAGCATTTCATAGTGTGCCTTAAAATTAGAAACTTGGATTAAAAACTGAGGGAGAGCAAGGAGCAGAAACCCTGGGCTGGGACTGAAGGAGGGATGTTGGTGGTGTCAGTCAGTCCCATCCACGAGTTTCAGTGTAACACAGATTTCACTTCACGTCCCTGGTCAGTGAGGGTCAGAATTTCCCTTTTCCCCTTAGAATAGCTCTGTAAATGAAATATTCATCTTAAACAGGGGTGTGCTTTAAAAGCCCAGAAAATCCAGTACCTTCCACCGAGCCATTGTTCTTTCCTGCCATGTCTCTGGCTAAATTAAGACTTTCTTAGAAATGCACAGGTTAAAAGTTTAAAAGCTTAAGGTTTCATTCATAATTCACGTATCAATGAGGCTTTGATTCCTCCCGGGGAAAAGGCTGCCAGTATCTGCAGTGCATGTTGATAGGGTTACCCTGTGCTGCAGCCCAGGACCTCCCTGCCTTTCCTCTCTGAGCTCCTTTTTCCAGAGGCAGCACAGTGCAGGATGGCTCCCAGGGGCTGCTGATGGGGAAAGCAAAACATCTCCCTTTTGGGTCATTGGTTTGAAGCTGACCCAGGTCAGCAGTTGCCAAAAGTCGTTAACGTCTAATGGCTGCTCAGTGCCCTGTGAAAAATGAGTCCCTGGGTCCTGGGCCTGTTCCCAGCAAGGGCAGACATCCATATCCCAAAAACCTGCTGTCACCACTCTCTCTCTCTGATGGCCTTGAGCAGGTGAGTGAAAGAGCAGCTGGGCCCTGTTATCAAACAGTACCTGTTCTCTGCACTCCAGGCTGGTGCAGCTTCTCCTGTCAGAGCATCCCAAACTGTTTCAGTGGCAGTTGAGCCTTGTTTATCCCCCTGGGAGGTTGAGGAGGCTGGAAGTGCTGAGGTGACTTGCTGGAGGTCACAGTGTAACAGCACCATGCTCTGTAGTGTGTACTTCCAGGATGAAAGAGAATGGCTTCAAACTGCCAAAGGGCAGGGTTAGATGGGATACTGGGAAGGAATTCCTCCCTG
>JAWWES010000076.1:4829617-4873809 GCA_035583135.1 Lophotriccus pileatus | reverse complement strand
GCCCCATCCCTGGAAGTGTCCAAGGCCAGGTTGGACAGGGCTTGGAGCAACCTGGGCTGGTGGAAGGTGTCCCTGCCGTGGAATGAGATGATCTTTAAGGTCCCTTCCAAAACAGGCTGTTCTATGGTTCTATGAATAAAACATCCATACCAAACCAACCTACCTGCCCCTGTTGCTTCTCTCTCTTCAGAGGAGGAAGAGGAGGGTGGGAGCAGGTCCTGCACAGGCAGCTGTGAAGACCTGCCTTCCCCTGGCTGGGCTGATCCTTCCCATGGCTCTCCCTGGCACCCTGCCCTTCCTCCCCTCACCCAGATGGTCTCTGCATCTCCTTGTCAGGCATCCAAAAATATTTCCCATGCGCTCTTCCCATCCTCCCCAGCAGACTCCTTGCCTGGCTTTAGCCTTTCAGCCTTAATCTCCTCTTTGTGCCTCGGAGGCACCTCTGCAGCTCTTGGCTGGTGCTTCAGCCACGTCTGCTCTGCTGGTTTTTGGGTGAAGATGCCCCCCATCCTCCCTCTCTCCCCCTCCCTCCCCCTTCCCCCTGTATAATACCCACAGTTTTGAGAGGGATTAAAAAAAAAAAAGAAGTGGAGGAGCCTGGCGATTTGGCTTGAAACTTGTCCCCTTTGAGAATCTTTTGCCTTTATTATCCAGCAGATAAATCTGCTTTCAGCTGCCTTTCTGTGCTGGGAGTGGGAACAGCACAGAGCAGCCTGCTGGGCTAATCCACCCCCCAGGTGAGGTGCCTTTTCCACCACATCCAGGACCACCCTGGCCGTGATGGAGACGAGCTGGGGGCTGGTGCTCTCTGCCTTTAGCTCTCTGGTTATTATTCTTCAAAAAGAACTTTCACTTGAGATATTAATCCTAAGAAGGAGAGGGTTTTGTTGATTTTTTTTTCTTATTTTCTGTTGTTTCCCTCCCTCTCCCCCCAACTTTTCCTAAGGATCTGTTGGCAGCAGCCGCTCTGTGGCAGCGGGGCCAGGAGGGTGCTTGGCAGCAGCTCAGCAGAAGGGATTGGGTTGCAGGAGCAGAAATCCCTCCACACTGTGTGCTTGGTTTTATTCTGCCATGTGGCATCTGGCCTCGGATGGCTGCCTCTCCCCTGCCCTGAGAGGAGAGGATGCACCATCACTGCCCGTGGCTCTGCTGCTCCCTGCGAGACAGCACCGAGGATCCTGTGTGTGTGCACCATGTTCAGGTGTCCTCGGGGTGGATTTGAGGTATTTTTTAAAAAAAAAACTCTGAAAATATCCATTAAAAATCTGTTAGAGGATGAACTGAGGCAGCTGCTCTTAGTCCTGAGCCATCTCCAGCTTAGAAGAACACAAGGGGGAGGCATGGCTGTGTCTCCCAGCAGAGACTTGTCAGGTTTGGGGTGAAGGTTTGGGCAGGTTTGGAGCATGGGGAGAGATTAGATCTTCCCCTCATGGTGGGGACCCACATTCGGGGGTGTTTGCAGAGCTGGCTGTGAATTCAGCCACAAGTGTGGCGGTAAGACCAGAGGTACCATGACACTGAAAGGTTTGGGAATTCCTCACTGGACTTACATGGATGGCTGATCTTTCCTCCCCAAAATCCCCAAGTGGCTCATCCTCACCTCCTCTCCTCTTCCCACGTGCCACATCTCTGCTTCTCCAAAGCTCACCTGATACTTAAATCTCTCCACAGTCTCACAGCATTAACTCACTCAGTGTGTGCCACAATGGGTTGACACACACCAGCCCAGCTCTTTGAGAGGAACACACGTACCGGGAGCAGCGAAAGGAAGGAAAAACCACGGAATTTCCTCCTAAAAGGGGCAGGAATGGGCAAGCAAAAGCCATGCCAGGACCACAGGAAAGGTGGCATTGCCTGGCTCTGGCAGCCTGGAGCCACCACAGCCCCAGCTGGGGTGGTGCAGATCAGAGCCCAGCCCGTCTGGGCTGGCAGATGCTGTGTTAGCTGATCTTCTGGTTTTAGTGCTCCGCTGTGAACCTTCACAGCCATTCCTTCAGATTTTTTCCAGGGGTCAGGTTGATAATGAAGGGATTAATTTAATTCCCCCCGCCTTCACCCCAAGCTTCCCATGCAGCTGGTGCGTGCCTGTTCATCTGTCAGTGTTTTTATTGGCATCGTTCAGTCGCTGGCGGGTGTTGGAGCTCCTGAAATCGCCAGGTTGTGGTTCCTCCACTGGACTGGGAGCTGTGGGAGCCACGTTGGGCTCCCATTCTGCACCTCCCACTGCCACTGGGTTGGGAAGGAAAGGAATATTTGCAAAACCAAATAATAATTGGAAGTGTTTTGACTTAGGTGGAGTGGCTCAGTTCAAAAATTGTCTTCCTCCCACTGGCACTGCCTGGTGATGTACATTTTTATGCCTGTTTTTCCAGCAACGTGGACTTTGTGTCAGGCTGGTCTGCTTTGGTATCTCTGTCACAGGGACTTGGGGTGTGATGGAGCTGCGGGTAGGTGTGGGACATGCTGGATTTTGGACAGCACTGCTGCAGTTTGGGCTCCCCACACCCTGCAGTGCATCCCCTCGATGCCCTTGGCCAGCCCTGGCAGTGAGACTGGAGCCCAAGCCCATGCCCTGGGGGCTGGGGGTGGCTCTGGCTGATGCCCCACAAATGGACCCACCTGGGCACAGCTTCTCCTGCCAGTCTGTGGGTCTGTCCCCCCGCCCCAGGGAAGGAGGGCACGTTCCCACGCTGGTGCTGGGAAAGGCAATGTATGTCTCCTTTGAGGGAGAGGGTGGCTGGTAACTGAGAAACACATTAGTATTGCTGGCTGCAGCTTTCCTGCCTCCCAGGAGCCCTGGCTGGTGGGTGGCTGCATTTTTTTTTTCGGTAAATTCTATCCCAAACCTGTTTCAGATTAAAAACAAACGCTGTTGCATATCAGTTTGTCAGTCACTCCAGACCTAATCTCCAAAAATAATCTTTTGTCAGCCCTCCTTCTCCCCCAGGATGGGCAATAATTGTTTCAAGGCATGTCAGCCTTTGTGTAAAATGAGTTTTGTGTTTTCTTGAGGCTCATGTAGGAAGTAAAAACTGTGTTTTATTCCTTGAAGGGAAAGGGATACAGAACAAGTATTGACTGTGGGAAGGGAAGATGAGAGGATGGTTTGGCTGTGCCCCTGGCAGCCCTGGGGTGCTGGGGACAATTTACCTGTTGGTGTGGGACAGCACGGGGTGGTGGCTCACTGCCCTGTCTGAGCAGCCAAACCACGTGCAGTGCCTCAGGGAGAGGGGAGGGACCTGCCTACTCTTACTGCTGTCTAAACTACAGGTTTGGAATAGCATCAGCCCTGGAAAATTAGCTCTTCCATTGATTTTGATATATTTTGATTAAATATTAATCTACCCCTTGGCTCCCTTCACTGCATTCCCTACAGGCAGATCTGCATGTCAGTGCCCAGGAGGCTCCTTCTGTGCCATTTGCACTCTCTGCCAGGTGTGGTTTTCACGTGTGAACACAGTTTTTCACGTGTGAACATGGTTTTTCACGTGTGTACACGGTGTATGACATGTCTTAGCCCAGAGCAACATCACGTCTGCGCTCTTGGTTCCTCTGCTCTGAGGGCAGAAGCGATGCAGGGTTAAGGCTGAGGGTCTGTGCCCACAGGGGCTGCCCTGCAGTGCTCCCCTGAGCTCTGGGAGCAGATGGAAATGCCCCTTGGGGACGTGTTTTACAAAAAAAACACCCATGGATTTTTATCTGAGCGCTGCTCTGGCGAGGGAGGTTTTTAAAGGGGACTGGACACCAGAACTTTAAAGGAGGTTGTTTTTTTTTTTTTTCCAACTATAAGAAGCAAGTTTAGGAAAGGAGAGCCTGTTTAATGAATAGTTAGCTCAGATTTGCAGCTCCTGTGTTTTTTTGGAGGGCTGCTCTCTCAGTGAGCCTTCTCCCCATCCCCTCCACCTGCGTGTGGGGATGCGTGTGCTCCCATGTGCCAGGCAGATAAATATTGCATCTGTACCCCAGGGCTGGCATGTTCTTACCTGGCTCTGCTGTTTCTGCTGACTTTGTCCATGAAAGGGAGATTGACAGGGCTGGGAATTGGCCACCAGTCCCAGGAGGAACTGGTTTGTAGGTTCTTCTGGCAGCCCGAGCATCTGGGACACATCAGTTCACAAATGTGGTAACAGCTTATAAGGGAATTGTGGTTTGGATTACAGCAAAATCCCAGAATGAGCAAATCCCTGTTTAATCTGGGGAGCTCCATCAGCCTGAGTGGGGTTTCTAACAGGAAAACAGAGTTGGCTGAAGTTTCAGGTGCCCTCTGGGAGGTTTCTCCCAATTCACATCCCATTTGAATAATAAAGTAAAATATATCAGTGGTTGCTCCCTCCTTATTTTCTGTGCCTCCCTTTGCCTTTTCCATTGCTTACTTTTCCTGGTGGTGTTGCTTAGTTCTGGAGAATGGCTAGAGACAAGGTTTGAAACATTAAATTCAGGGTTTGGTTCCCACTGACAGGTCTGAGGGTCAGGGGTGAGAACCAGAGCATTCAGATGCATCTGCCATAGCCCTGCATTTCAACTCCACCTTAAATCAAGGCCTTGGAGCTATAATGTTCTTCTGGAATTGCCAACTGGACTGTTAAATAGCTGTGGTTTGGGCTGTGAGGAGGAGATATTTTTAATGCATGGACTTGCTGTGTTGGATTTTAGCTGGTCTTTGGAGAAAAGCAGCACATTTTACCCTCCTGCACCTCCAGCCCCAAGAGCTGTACATTAATCTCCTGGCTCTGGCAGGAGCAGATAAATGGGATTTGGGAGAGGCAAGTTGTCCTCCTGTTGCTGATGGTGGTGGGAGCAGGTGGGGCATCCTCCAGAGATGCAGCCCAGGGGATCTTTGGCTCTCTGTCACCATCCTTTGGACATTCCCTCTGAGTCTCAGTGGCCAGCAAACCCCAGACCTGGTGTGCTGAGGGCTGAGCTCCTGTGCAAGCCCAGGCAGCACATGGAATCATCATCCCCAGCTCTGGGGAGATGGTTTGAATACCAAACCCCACAGGGCACCTTTGGACGGGTCCCCAGCAGATTTAAATATGGGACCTGCCAGCAGCTGCCAGTTTGGATGGTCTAAACAAATTACTTGCCTTGCCCAGTTGCTGCTGAAGCTCTTTGTGTGGCTCTGAGCTAACGTGGAGCCCCAGGAACCACAAACAGGAGCGAGCAGACATCCCACCTTCCTGGGTTTGGCTGGCTGCTCCCATCTGCATTATTCAAAACCATGGAGGGGGGATGTGATTTGCATTCTTTATGGCCAAGCAAAGGCACCATGGGATCTCTGATGCCCTTTGGGGGGAGATTACGTGAGATTGCAGAGAGACTGGCAGGGAAATTGCTCAAAATTGCACCCATCATACCAAGCATGTGCCTTCCTGCACGTACCGAGGCCTCAGTGGTGCCAGTGAGCAGGGGAGGGGGCTCAGAGCAGGTGAGGGAGACACAGGAGGGGGGTTTCTGCAGCAAAGATGTGCCCAGGAGAAGGGGCTGTGTGATCCAGGGACACTGGAGGTGATAGCATTCCATCAGAGGGCAGTTAATTTGAGCAGGAGGTGGGGAAATAGAACGCCAGGGAGCATCTTTTTCTGGGGAAGGGAATTGGTGAGGAAGGTGGAGCATGGACAGATGGGATTTGGCTGTCTAAATCTTTAAGGAAAATCAGTCTGGAAGCACGTAGGTTTCTGCTGTGAGACGCTTTACCTCACATCCCAATTAACACAAGCCAACACAATCCTGTGTTGAGTGCAGGATACATGTGTTGATATTTAATTATATCCCAACACCCAGGTCTGTTCCAGCCACTCCTCAGAGTGGGAGCACAGGCGACACCAAGGGTGCCAGAGTCAATTTAAAAATACTTTGATGATGACTTTAAAGAGGTGTAGGATCCTCTCTGTGTGAGCAGGGTGTGAGACAGCGGGTGGGTCCCGATCCCTGCGCCCACGGGGACCCTGTGACACCACCAGTGTACCACAGCATCCCGGCCAGCCCCTGCCTGTCCTGTCCTCCTGCCCACATCTGGCATGGGGCTGCCCTTTCCACCTCTAAACTCTTTGCTGGGAGCTCTGCTGTCAGTGCTGGTGCCTGAGCTGGTCCATCTGAAACTTGGCATCGCTGTCGAAGCCACGGCTGCACCGTGGGCTCGCAGTGGGGGTGGATGCCTTGTTCTGGCTCAGGCAGCAGCTGGGGAATGGGCTGGAGCAAAAAACGTGGGGGCTGAGCCCCAAGGAGCTGGTCTGTGCTCAGTGTCCCTTGGTGTGACACCCCACGCTGGGAGGGGACAGGTCTTGGCTGTTCCCTCCCGGGTCCCGGCTCTCCCGCACGCGTGCCTGGCTCGCGTGGCTCCGTGTGTCCTGAACCCCCTAAATGGTTTCCCAGCAGCATCAACAACAGGATAGGGAGATGATAACACAGCAGCTCTTCAGGCTGGGAAAAGCCAGCAGGGCTGAGCTGACCTGCTGAAGCAGCACCTGGGTGATAATCGGGGAGTGCACTGAGCTGTCCTTCCCTGTGTTTCCTGTTCACTTTGCTTTTGTTGGATTGGCCTTCCTGGCTTTAGAGCTGCAGGTTTCTCCCTGCCTCTCCCAACTGCTCTACAACTTCTGGGAAGAAACATCAGGGCCTGACCAGTCCCACCTCACTTTTAAAATGCATTGAGTACAAGGAGCTGCAGTTTTACTAGAGCATAAAAAACACCTGTGCAAGCTCCTCTTTCTCGCCTCCTTTTGCCTTCTTCTACTCAAGCTTTTTGCTCAGATATCAGCAGGGACCTGGGCATTATTTATTTATATTGCCAGTAATACAGAGCAAATCCCTCCACCACTGTGCTGGCTGTGCCCTGTACACAGCCCCAAACAAGGTGTACTAGGATGGAAACGAATGTCCATTTTACAGCTGGAAAGGAGGACACAGTGACGTGCCCGAGGGCATGCAAAGGTTGCTGGAGCTGGGTTAGGAGGTCATTGCCCCCCAGCTTCTCTCCTGTTGCAAGGGGAAGGCTGTCATGGCCCAGAGGTCCCCTCCTCATCCCTGGCAAGCCCCATGTCCTTGACTCGAGGCCAAAGGGCTTAATATGAGCCCATCCCAAAATCACACAGGCTGCCAAACCACTGTCAGAGCAGCAGCATCTCCCAGTCTGGACTGGACTGGAGCCCGTGGCTCATGGGCAAGGGCTTTGTATCCCAATCCAGCACCCTGTGCAGCCCCCCACGCTCCTCCGGCACCGCAGCTGCTGCTGCAGGGACGTCCCTGCAGATTCCCACAGAACAGTGCCTTCTCCAGAAACTTTCCTGGCTGTCTTCACCACAGGAATCCAGATGGCTCTTTTTCACTTTTCACACAATCTGGTCACGCCAGGCTCAGCTGGAGCCGAGCTCAGCTCAGAGTGGAATGGCTGGCAAACCTCTGCTCACATCAGGGAGGACTGAGAAACTTTGGGGGATTTGGATGCCTTATGGATGCTGCAGAGAACTTTACCCTGAAGATGCAGGCCAAGCTCTGAGTCAGGGTTGGTATCACATAACAGGGTTGTTTCCTGCATGTTTTCAGTGTCCAAGTAATATAAACCCAGTGCAGTTGTTTTAACCTTCAAGCAGTGTCACCATCTGCACTCTTCATCCCTGGAAGTTCAAGACCAGGCTGGATAAGGCTCTGAGTAACCTGGTCTAGTGGAAGATGTCCCAGCCCATGGCAGGGGGTGGGAACAAGACGATCTTTATGGTTCCTTCCAAACCAAACCATTCTGGGATTCTGTGATGTGTGGCAAAGACGACTTTGGCATAAATGCACGATGGAAAAGGGTTGGAGTCGCTGGCTGAGTGTGGGCAAAGTTGGACTGAGCAGACAGAACACCCTGTGAGGTTTCTGGACCTGCTCTCAATGCCTTCTCCCTGTGTACAGGCAGGGATGAGCAGGGGGGGTGCAACCACAGCTTCCCTCAACCTCCAGGTCCTTCTGATGCTGCCTGAGATGCGTGACAGGACAAGAGTCTGCCCCACCAGAACACCACACTGCTTTTATTACTCCAATAAAGGAGTGCTTTGGGCTAATGACACCTTTCACCTCCTGCTTCTGCCCCGTGTAATCAATGTCCCTCTGCCTTGCCTCTCTCCTGAAGGTGTAATTGAAAAAGTCGCAGAGACATAAATAATTAAGGCTCCTTGTGGTTACCAGGAGCGTCCTCCCAGGTGTCTTTTCGGAGTGGTTTAGTGCAGCTGATTGATAGGGGATTGCCTTGATCGATGTCCCCAACTCAGGGACGCTCGTGTTGAAGTGCTGCTGTCAGTGGATCAAGTCCAGTCCGTGGGCAAAGGCTGGATGTTGGTGCCTACAGTGAAATTGTGATGCTGGAGAGAGTCTTGTGCAGGCATTAAGGATTTCGTGTGCTTGCTGTGGAAGGAGGAGGTGGTCTCGCTGCTCTGCTCTTCTCCTCTTCCCACCCAGCACTGGGATTGTCTCCTCTCAGCTGGCTGGTTTTCACTGTTGCTCCGTGGCTTGAAAACTCGGAGTGCACTCCCGGCTTTTTGAGGATAGCAATGTTTGGAATAGTGAAGGCAAAATGGAGGCTGTGTTATCTGGATTTAACAGGCAATATAAGCAAAGAGGCTTTTATCTCACTGAGAACTGCCAAGCCTGTGCTGGGTCTGGGCTGTCAGCAGGTCCTGCTCCACGAGCCCTGGCATTGTCTCCCGTATCACTCCTCTAAGGTGGACACACAGATCGTGAGCCCCGGAGCGAGAGACGGATCAGAAATCACGTGATAACCAAAGACACAGCCTTTGGATGCTCTGGATGGATCAATTGTGAAGGCTTTACCTCTTCCCTGTGTAAAACATCCAGAGTAAATGTAGAGTGACAGGAAAGGGGTCAGTGGTCTGGGTCACCACTGAGGTGCTGGAGGAGATAATCAGACCCTTTTCCTTCCAGTTCAGCGGCTGCCAAAAACACGGGAGCGCCTTACAAAAGTGTGGAGCCCAGCCAAGCGGAAGCACTCAGCAGCCACACGGAGGGGTTGTGATGGAGCAGCCCAGTGTCCCTACCCCAGAGTGCCACTGTGGAGCTCAGCCCTCGCTCACTTTGCTCTCCACCTCGGAGCGATGACGATTGGGGTTTGCAAGTCGGAGCGTGCGACGCACACATTGCCCCGCACCACCTGGGAGAGGTGGCAAACTTCTCCTCCTGGGATGGTTTAGTAAAGTGTTTCACAGTTCCTGGGGGACTCAGAGGCATGTTGAAGCAGCCAGCTTAGTTTAGTGTTGCTGTGAGTAGAATTAAAGAGCATATATGCTCCATATGGGGCCAGGCAGGTGATTTAAGAAAGAGCCACACAACATCAGACCCCACCAACCCCACTCCGAGGGGGTTCTATCTGGAGGTCTCACAAGGAGCATATTTGTAGTTTGCTGCTGTTTAGTTCAAATCCTCCTCCCCAAATAAGGCTGTGCTGGTGATTGCATCTCCAAAAAGTCTCCCTGCCGGGGATATTTTGACAGAAAGTGTGATAAAATATAATACAGTTGATACCATCCCCTCTGCAATTTATGAGGAATTTTGTGACCTAGGGGGATTAATTCTGTATCATGTTTTGGCACATAGTATGGATTGTCTCCTCTTGCTTGCTGTTTCTTTGCATACATAATAAGCAAACCTTCATATGAATTTGCTTGTATCTGAGAAAATTTTGTGGCTGGGTTTGAGCTAATCGAGTTCCTGTCTCCGGAATCTTTCCCTCACTTTGTCCCCAGATGATCTCAGGGAGCCACAGTTATCCCAACCTTCTCAAAAGCACATAATAAAATGGTTTCCTTGTAAATTGCAATTGCTTTTGACAACTCAATGGCTCTTTGGAACGGGGAAACCACGAAAAATCTCCCAGGCTCTCTAGTTCAGCCCCAAAATCGCCGCTTCTTCGTGTCCTCCCTGTCATTAACAGCCCTGAGGAGTGGGTGGGAATGGTGGGAGTGAAAGCAAGATGCTGATTTAGGAGCTTGGAGATGGGTGGGGTTTAGAGACACCCAGACAATTTCGTGGTGGAAATCAATGGGATTTGTACGTTTTTGGAAATGCGTCTTTGCCGCTCGCCGAGCGCATCGTGCGAACAACCAACAACTCGGGGTGGGAGATTTGTTCCCCGCTCCCTCTCCCTGTCAGCTTTTCTTTGCCTTCTGTTGCCCCTACGCACAATCCATAAGCCCTCCTCTTTTGCATGATTGTCTCAATTTGCATTTCCAGCAGATCCACTGACATTTGGCTGGACTCTGGGTGAAAAACTCCTTGAAATTAGCCTGCATGTTGAGTTTGTTCTGGGAAGATAAGAAGGAAAGTGGCAGGGGGAGCCTGGGGGGGAATTATGCATGTGAAACTGCACTGTGAAACCACCACCACCACCAGTCAGACTCCAGGCCAGCAATATTTCCCTGGGATTTGTTTTGGAAGCAGAATTTTTTACCGTGGGCAATAGACTCGTCTCCCTCACCCCACTGGCTTTCAATCCCGCCACAAGCCCGTCTGAGGAAGCCAAAGGATAAATTGTCTGCTCGCTCGCTCTAAAGTTGCTCTGTAGTGCTGGCAATATGATACTGAGGAAGAATTTTAATTTCATGCTGTGTAAGAAGAGTGCATGCAACAGTAGCAGCCGTATGGATTTTCATATGAATAGACGTACAGTATTCATAACAGGGTCGCAGTGTTGTCCTGCAGGTTTTCATTCTTCTCCTTTCTTTGCTGTTTTCACATTTCCTTTGCTGGCCACCCCATTCTCGCACTTGCTGAAATGGAAAGTATGTCCTTGCCAGATGGATGTACAAAGTGACGAGCCTGTTTCTCAGTTGTATTGCAATTGGCTTCAGAGACCTTTTGTTGCTTTAATTTCTGTGCAATCCAAGTGCAAGTCTGTTTTGCTTGAGAGGGAACATTTTTTTAGCCTGGTGCCTCTCTTGCTCAGCTTTGCGGGTATCTAAGCAAGAGCACTTTTCAGACAGTGGGGCCCATTAATGCCGCTCTGTCTCAAGAAGGCTCTAAAATAACGTGACTTAAATGGTTTGTTTGGTGGGGAAGGCAGATCCCAGGAAAGGACGATCTCCTGGCCAAGGATCCTCATGGATGGGTTGTGTGGGATCACACTGCTGCTGCATTGCAGGCCTTTCCCCTTCTGAGTGCTGGTGATCTCTTTAGTCTTCACCCAAGAGCTGAAGTCACCTCAGCAGCAAAAAATCTGGTTTGTAAAATGATCTGTGTCACGCTTTTTCTGGGAGGTGTTTTGTTTTATTTGATTTAACAAATTTTTATGTGTTAGTTAGGGATGGAGTCTGTAGTGATTTTTCTCAAGGCTGCTGATCTAATACATTCTCCACAGCCATAAAATATGCTTTAAATAAACTTATCCCAATAACATCTGTGAGGAGCATTGCCTTGCTAGTTTCCATGCTAAACTGGTCGTTAATGCGTCGGCACATCCCGGCGTGTCTGTCAAACCCAATCAGTTTTGCCAGGTAGGAGAGGTGGATAAATCTGCCTACCTACAGATGCTGCTCTTTCTAATATCCCTACGTGGCAGGAAAATGCATGAGCTGGGGAAATCCTTTTCCTGGCTGATGAAGAGGTGTGCATGTGCAACAGGAGGAGAGCGGAGGAATTCACAGGAGTTGTCAGTGCAGAGCGAGCTCAGACACCGAGACTGGGAAACAGGGCTGGAGGGAGAGTTTGCAGCAGTGCAAGTGATTTTCCTTCCCATCCTTGTCTTCTCCCTCTGACAGCTGCTGGCAGCACGCTGAGCCCAAGCCCAGCAGCGCCGGAACTGGCCCTTGCATTCCTTGCCAGCTGGTGTGAGAGGTGGAGAAACCCGGCGGCGTCACCAGATGGACTTTGCTTTGCCATCATTCACAGCCCTGGGTTTGCCACGGCACATCCTCCACTCCGCTCCCACAGTGTCCCTGGCTTCGCTCCTGCTAGGTGAGAAGCTGGTTAAGCTGGATATAAGACAAAAATTCTTCACTGAGAGCGGTTCAGCACTGGAAGAAGATGCCCAGGGGAGTGGTGGAATCACCATCCTCGGAGGTGTTCAAAGTAGACACGGCACTTTGCACTGTGATTTAGTGAGCGTGCTGGGATTGGCTGAAGGTTGGACTTGATGATCTGGGAGGCCTTTTCCAACCTTAACATTCCCAGAGGTGAGGAGGGACGGCAGCCTTGGCCGTGGCCTCACACCTCGGGGCTCAGCGCGGTGACGGATGTGTCCCAGCAGCGAAGTGACACAGCTCGAGGCATTCAGGTTTAATGGTCTCCTTCATGGCTGGGGATTGATACAGCTGGGAAACACATTAAAGAGTTCAGCAGCAAAGCAGACTCATAATTAATAAAATACAGATTTTCATTTGAAATCATCGCCCAAAATAGCTCACTAATGGAGGGAGGGCTGGCTGTGGAGTTGCAGTGCCGTGTCTGTCCCTCCTGCTGGCACAGCTGGGGCAGGTCCCTTCAGCCAAGGGACCCATGACTGAGCTCCACCACTGCCCCCAGCACCCTCTGGGCACCCAGCAGGTGGGGAGCAGCCCAGCAGAGCTGTGCTGGAGCAGGGGACACCACCAGCTCTGACCTCTAAACTGCAAGTGCCAGCCTGGATAAGTCCAGCAAAATCCCACAAGCCCACGAGATCAGACATTTCTCACCAAAACAAGTTAAAAGCAGTCTGAAGATGGTGAACTCACAGTCAGCTTAAATCAAATAACTCCAGGAGCTGCTCCTCACCCTCTGTTGAAGTGTTGAGCTCCCCTGAGGGCTGGTGGGTTGAGAAGGGAGAGAATTCTGCAGGGTATGTCCAAGTGATGCTTTCATGGACTGAGTGGGGAAGAGGCTTCTCCAGGATATCTCTGAGAGATAACCTTGTGACCTGAGAAGGGAAGATTTTTGCCTGCACAGCCCTGGCAGGAGCTGGCATTGCTGCTTCTCCAGCAGCCTGGCTTAGAGAGGCTATTAAGAAGCTGTTTCGAGTGCAGGCTGAGAGGGAAGCTAAAGTGACCGATAAAGTATCTCTTTAGCACTTGTAGAGGCTTTGGGATCCTCTTATAAATCAAAGCATGCAGGTGGCTTCCAGGTGTGGGAGCAGAGAACCACAAACAGCATTAATGAGGCCACAGAGCATCATTCCCAGCTCTTCTGTAGTGGCAAAAGTGTGTTTTATCTTGTGGAGGTTGTGACTGTAACGATGGTGCAAGTTCTCTGGAAGGAAAAAAAAAAGGGACAGTCTGGGGAAAAGGACCTTCTGGGCTGGCTCATTCCCAAAGATCCAGGAGCGTACAGAGCTGCTCATGTTGCTCGCCTGCTAATTGCAGTTGGCTGTAACTGATTTAGAAAGTGATGGCCTTAGGGAGCTGAGATTGTTGTTTGTGTTTGTCTGGGATTAAATACAGATGGAATTAAAACGAAAGGGGGGGGGGAATAAAAAAAAAAACCTTGATTTGAGGAGGAAGCTTTGATGGCAATAAATTCCTGCTGGCGGAAGGGAGCGAGCGGCTGCTGCGGTCGCCTGGTCTGGGTTTCAGTAGCATTCCCATGGAAGCACTTGGGGAAACAATAAAAGGGGAGAGACAGAAATAGAAAGCAAAGAGATAAGTGGACTCTGATGAAAGGAGTCATATTAATAATGAAAAGTGGAGGTTTTGAAGCCGCTTTAAAATAAATTTTCAAGGCACGGAGCCTCTCGGGAGCAGGGCTCTTTGGCGGCTGGCTCAGCCCTTTGGTTAAGTCACAAACCACAGGACTCCAGATGCAGAGAACAGGACCTGACTCCCTGCCAGGCTTCCCTCTCTGGAAGCCCAACTGTGGGAAGAGACAGGGAAATACCTGGTGTGTTGAATAACCAGGCCACAGGACTCCCACACCAGCAGAACTGGAGTCTCACGGTTTGAGGTCGCTGCAAGATTTCTTTGCAGCTGAGTGCAAACCATGACACAACTTATAAATCATGACAGTGGCAAAACAGGAGGCCTGGAATCATTAGCAGATTACATTATGCAGATGTATGGATGGGGAGGGGGGCTGTGTTAGTTCTGGTGTGATAGGAAGGGAAAGGCAAGAGGGAGCTGAGCTCCTCTGATAATGAGCAGTGGCATCATGCAAAGAGGCTGCTGCAGTTGCCAGCACTCACTCACTGGGAAAATCTGTCCTGGAAGGTAACTTTCCATATCAGTTCTGTCTCTTGGCTCAGTTTATAGCTCTAACTCTAAAAGCTTTAGGAACATCTGATGCCTGGTCTCTTTTTAGCGAGAGCAATTCAAGTCATTTACCTTGTTAGAAACTTCAGCTTTTGGGGCCAGGAGGGGTGGGAGCTGGGAGCCTCAGGACCTAGTGCTGTCCTTCAGGCTACATAAAAGCTGTCTGTACGTGAAGTTAAGCAGCTCCCTTTCCTTCCAACACCTCCTCCTGCCCTTCTTCACCACCTCTGACACTTCTTACTGGCTGGCTGCAAATCTCCTGCCAGTGCTCGTTAACACGAATGCAAAGACCGCTGAGACTCCTGGTCTGGCTGGAGACACTTCCACCACCCTCTGGCAAAACAGAGCCTGAGAAAACATCCAGCTCACTGGCATGAAGCTGTGAGCTGGTAGCAGAAGTCACTGGGGTGCTGTTGGACTGGTGGGTGCTGGGACTGGTGCCTCAGACCAGCCTGAGACTGCATTCCCAGTTGTCCATTGTTGGATGTGAAACGGAGAAAATGAGCAAAAAGAACATCCAGCCCCCACTGAGCTGCCTCCAGCTCCTCTCATCAGCCACCAGCTCCCCACAGACCTCTAAGATGCCTGTTTTTGGGAAGGCAGGGGCGATGGAGAGAGGAATTTGTGTTGGATCTAAGGCAAAGGAACAACAGAGCAACTCAGCACAGACTCATGTGTTGCCGGCATTCGATCCTGGGGGTTTGGGCAGGAAGAATGTCCCCAAAGCTGCCTGAAAGCTGGAATATGAGACAGAAAAATTAAACACACTGACAGACACAGCATGCAAACATGATATCCTGCCTGGAATGCACTGGCCAAAGTGTCCCCGTCCCCGTCCCTGATGTGGTCAGAAGGGGAAGGGTGAGCACAGGGCCGTTTCGGGAGGCTGTAAATGTAATTTGGGACGTGCCTTCAGGTTCCCATCTCCTGAGCCAGGCCAAAGAAGAGGGAGACATGGAATTTCTATCACTGCCTTCAGAAACATGGTCACCAGGAGCCTGTGAGATGGGCTTGCTGGGAGGCTTTTAGGGAGAAGGTTGTTTTTTGACTCGGAGCGCCGTTTCCCTGGAAAGGGAAGGATGGCAAAGCACCAAACTGTGCCATATCACTGCTGCTGCTTAGATTCACATTGATGTGCTGCCATCCAACCAGGAGGCTCTGCTCCCAGTCAGTAGTTCAGCTCCAGTGCTGTCCATGGAAAATAGCGTGTGTCCAAAGGGAGGGAGGAAGAGGAATTGGCTTTCCAACATGAGCAAGCATCTGGGCTCGCTCTCCTCAGGGGCTTCTCTTTAAAAGGAGCTTTGAATTGATAAATTTTCACTCTTTTTTTTTTTTTTTTTTTTTGTATAAAGAAATACTCCCTGGCTTTGGTACAAAGGAGCAGCTTGCTCTGCTCGCTGCTGGTTTGTTTACAGAGCATGTGGGTGATGAGGAGGGGAGAGAGGAGCAGTGCTGGGGGGACCAGAGCCTGGAGCCCAAACACGGCAGAGCCAGGCACAGCTCCCCCCTTCCAGCAGCCTGTGGCCCCTGTCAGAATTAAGAGTTATAGCTGCAAAAACATATAGGGTTGGCTCTCGCCTGCCACAGCATGTAAACAAGTGTTCTGTAAGAATCCAGTCGGCGAGGCTGAAGCTGTGAAATGCTTTGGAGCTTTCTCCTTTACAGGAGGGGGGCTGGTTGCTTTGCAGGCTCCCAGGCACAGAAATCTGGCCCCCTAACAGCAGAGTTAACCAAACCCAGCAAAACAGAGGCTGAGATCTTTTATCAAAACCAACCAAGCCCACAAACCCCTTTGCAACACAGCATAGGATGAGGATTAAAATGCTCCTTAGAGGGGCTTCAACAAACACTCCTACAATAGTATTGCTTTCAAACGCTGTGTTTCAGGAGACTGATATTAAGTCTGAACATCAAAGATGTGACTGGTTGAGAGCTGGATTTGTCTGTAGTTTGTATCACAGGCAAATTTTAGAAAGACAGCAAAAATATTTGACAGTAGCTTCAGTAGTTCAGATCCTTTTTGCTGGGGGATGGATGAAATGGTTAAGTGAAGGTATCTTCTAGCTGTGCTTTCTTGGTTTCCCTGCCTCCCCGTTGGCACATACATCCACATTCTCTATCCCTCTCCCATCTGCTTCCACTTCCCAAATTTCTAACATTTCACTCTTAAAATTTTGCCTTCATGTATATGAATGAAAAAGAAAAATATCACTGTAAACCATAAAGGCTCAGGAGCTGGGAGGAATTTTGATCTGCGCCACAAAACCCCTTGTAAGCGTCGCTGTCGCCCCCAGCTCCAGCAGGCTGTGGTGTTGGTGCTGAGCATCACTCACAACGAGGCTGCTTCTTCATCAGGGTCTTAGTTGTGGCTCTCAGGTGCAGAATTTAGGCAGTCAGGGGTGGTGTTGTCCTCACATCTTGGTGCAAACACCGAAGGATGTGCAGATGGGGTGGGGGCACCGCTCCCAAAAGCAGCATAATGTGGTTCTTGGTGAACTGTTTGACTCGTTTCGTGCCCAGCCCTTCAGGGACGTAACTGGAGCTTGGAGGAACAGCATTTTCAGGGATGTGAGGCCTCTTGCAATCATGAAACCACTTAGTGCTGTTTAGGGAAGCGAGCCTGTGAGGACAGCAGAGGGGGAGTTGTTCCAGCGTTAAATTACTGAACCACACACACAGTATTTGCCTAACCAGCTAGACCTGAATTGCTGTTCAAACACTGCTTTTCTGCCTGACGTTGGCAATCAGGGAGCTAATTACACTGGATTAGGGTTTTTCTCTTAATTACATGAAAAATTTAGCGCGGCTGATGTTCCTGAGGCTGCAGGGGATTAAGGCGGAAGCCATGTGTTTATCTACAGGTCAATTATGGAAGCGAAGGCACTAACGTGGCGCAGCTTTGTCTCTCCCACCCGTGGACCCCAGCCTGAACCTATCTCATGATGCTGATTTTGGGCCACGGGCACGAGAAGGGATTAGCTGTGCTGGCTGCTGGGGGAACAAAAGCAGGGGCCTGGGGGAAGAGCTGCCTCCGTCCTTCTCATGAGGTGTTTGACAGCTCTGGGGCAGATCCGCTCCACCTCCTCGTGCAGAGGAAGAAACTACAAGTAAAACCTTTCAGCACAAAACCAGGCACAGGCTGGTTGGGTCCCTCTGGACCAGGATGTTCAGTCTCTCAGACGTTCTGCTCCGAAAACGTCTTCAGTCCCAATCCTTTATCCATGGTCCCTTTTCCCCTCCCTCCTCCTGGCTGGGGGGTGTCTGATGTTGCTGGTGTGCTTTGTCTGGGTCACTCTGTGTTTTTACCACAGTGCTGTAGCTGCCCTTGTGTTCACATGCCAGTGGCACCTGTGGCCTCCAAGGAGGAGAAGTGGCATCAGTTAAGTGACCCCACCTTGGTGATATGCCACCAAGGACACTGTGTGTGTCGAGCAGCAAAGCCTTGGGTACGTCCACTCATGTCTTTTGTGATGTTTTTTACTGTGGATGAGGTGAAAAGGGAAGCCCTGAGCTCCTTGTCCACTGGAGCATCCCTGGGCCATGCTGCCAGGATGGGGCTGGCACTGCAGCTCTGCAGGGATGAGCTAAACCTCAGCTTGGAACTGCACAGTTCCCAAGTGGTAAACCCAACTCCTGAGTAGTGATTGCCTCGGAGTTACAGACGGCAGATTCCTCTCCCGCCCCAGCTGGATTTGAGCTTGAACTCAGAATTTGGATATCTGAGGATCAGGACGCTGATCCATCCACCAGCTTCCTCTCCTTCCTCCCTGGCCTGATGCAGGGCAGGGTGGTGGGTGCTGTCCCAGCTTTGTGGTGGGTGCCCAGAAGCTGCACCGCTGCTCTCGAGACAGGGATGGCGAAGGACAGACGGACAGGGACAGACGTGTGTGCTGAGCCCAGCAATCTCCCTGCTGCGCTCAGGGCAGCGCTGAGCAGTGTTACATGTGCTGCATATACAGATTATTCAGAGCCAGTTCATCTGCTTATCTGCTGATTAATTCTGAGATGCTGGAAAGGGCATGTGCCGAAGGCTTAGGGAGTTACGGTGCGGAGATGGGAGAGATTTTGCCTTTTATTTTTATTTTTATCCCTGATCTGCCCCAGAATAGCATTCGGGAAGCAGCTCTCAGGGGCAGGAGCAATGTTTCTCACACGCTGGGAATGTGAGCTTCCTCAAAGCCTCTGCTGGGGACGGGGAGATCGGAGCATGAATGAGCAGACAGGAAAGTGCTAGGAGAGATTCGGCTTCCACGGATTTGTACTGGTATGAATCCTATCAGGAGGCTTTAATGCTCCCAGCACAGGGCTCTGTGCGAGCAGATGCCCTTGAGCAGGGCGCCAGCCCCGGCTGCTCCTCCTGCGTTTGGGTCCTGCGCGTTTTCTTCCACAAGGATGAGCCCACACTTGGTTCAGCTCCCGTGTGCCCGGGGATGGAAAAGCCCCAAACCCAGAGCGTGTCCCCATGGCTCACCACCACGGAGCCAAGCTGCCAGGGCAGGGGAGAGCCGGGAGTGCCGGCACAGCCGCGCTCCGGGAGCCGTGGGGCAGTGCCAGTTTAGCTGGGGCTCTGCCTGTCCTCGCACGACCTCGCTGCAAGGCTGTCTCTGGAGTACAGCTCGGGCTCTGCGCGGCCAGCGTGCTCAGGACCCGGCTGCTGAGAGCTTTGCCTGGCTCTGGCCCGGCTCTTAACCAGAAAAATCCCCCTTCCCCGCCTGCAGCTCTGCAGGCCGTGACCTGGGGGGGTGTGATGCTCCCCACAGGCAGAAGAGCAGCAGGAGATGTGGGAGAGCCTCATTTCCCCAGGGATTGAAGCTAAAGCCACGCGCTCTGTAATTTTCTCCCATCCTCTGCCCGGGTGAGGTTAGATCTGCTCGGTAACACGTGGCTGGTCCGGAGTGCACCAGCGAAACCAAAACTATGCACGGCCTCCCTGTTCACCTGATCACCTAAAGCGCCGTGAAACCAACCAGGCAGGATTTATCCACAAGTTTGTAAACCCCCTTTTATTTCCTTCTGGGTTTCGGCCCCGGGCGGCTCGCGGGCTTGGCTCGTGTTCCAGCGCTCCCGGGAGGTGTTGGGCAGGAAATCGAAGTCGTTTGAAACATATTACTGACACGATGTTTTTGAAAAGGAAAGAGAATAATATTTCCTGAGGAACTTTCTAGTTTCCACCTGATCAGCTGGAAGCTGTGACTTTGCAGAAAGAGGGTTTTTTTGTGTGTGACAATTTTTGACAGTCGTTTAGTTTTTTTCCCCTCCTTGGGGAGAATCACGACTCGCTGCAGCTCGTTTGGAGCAAACTCCACATTAGACAGTCTTGTCTAAGTGGCTTTTTATTCCATTTTACATGGCTACTCAAGGTCAACAACCCAAAGTAAGCAAGGCCAATCCCTTCAGCTGTGAAATGCGCTGCTGGAGGAGGATGCTCGTAGGGAGACAGCTTGACACCGAGCTGTGGAGGCTTATTCAGCTGGAAGGGCACAGGTGAGGTGTGGATAGATAACACAGATACAGGGCTATTTTGGGGACTCTGGGAAGAGCTGTAAATAGTATGTGACAAGCAGATACCCAGTACCTCCCTCACCCTAAATAATACCAGCTCTGTGCTTCCTCTCATCTTTTCTGTCCATCTCAGATGACTGAGGCTTCGCTCTCACTCCTGTTTGCCTTCACTCTGGCTCTTGCTCACTCCCCAAAATGCTACTCACACCTCCCTCCATCACTAATTGTGTCCTGCAGGCAGCAAACAGTGAGTTGTGCCTCTTCTGTCCTCATTTATGAGTCCCTCTGGGTGTCTGCCAACACTGAGCCCAGCTTTGGGCTGGGGCAAAGGGGAGAAAAAGGACAAAGAGTGGAAAAAGGCAGGGAATGACCCAGGATTTGTAGCACCCCGAGGGCTGAAGGGCAGCCTGGAATCAGCCTGTTCTCTGCAACACCCACAGCTCCCGTGGCACCCAAATAACCCAGCTGTGCATCCCTGCTAAAGACTGCTGGTGCTGTGCAGAGGAGGATGCTTTAGGAATAAAAAAAAACCCTCTGCCAGTTCCTGGAGCTGTCCCACTCTTCCCCTGTGCTTTCATTTACTCCCCAGCTGTAAAGGAAGGAGCTGAATTAAAGCTGCACAGAGCAGGGGTCATCAAGGGAAGAATGGCAGAGGCTGGAGGAGCAGCTTGCAGAGGGGTCAGTGTGATACAGCAACACCTCCCTCATTCCTTTCTCTGGGAGGCCAAACTCCATCCCTTTGATAATTTCCTTGCTCGGTGCCACAATGCAAAGCCTGCAAGCAGAGGAGTGCTCTTAACAATGATTCCCATTTCCCAGAGAAGCACTGAGCCACCTCTTCAAAAATAATACAGGAATGTAAAGGGAAGAAGGGGCCTTATTGCTGAACAAAAGGAAAAGGAAGTCATTGCACGTTGTGGCTCTTCATTAGGGGACAGATGAGAAGTGAGCAGGTTTTGTACCAGCTGTAGACGTGCCCTGAGCTCTCCTCCTTCCGGGGAGTAAATCCACAGGTGCTCCAAGTGTTTCCACCTTTAATGGGTTGTGCTTTGATGCTGGTGGCCCTGAACCCCCAGCAATTGTCTCTCTGCACCAAGTGCTCCAAAAAGAGGGGCCCTGCTCCTTCAGAGCATTCCCTGCCAGGCAGGCTGATCCCTGGAGTCCCCAGAGTTAATGGGGTCTACCTCCTGCTTTTGAACTGAGCCCTCTTCTGCACTGGCTTTCCTCAAGAGTGTAGAAGACAATCTTTTGGGCACCTCATTCAGTCTTTATTTTATTTTATTTTATTTTATTTTATTTTATTTTATTTTATTTTATTTTATTTTATTTTATTTTATTTTATTTTAATTTCATCTCCCTGCTGGGTTTAGCTAAACCAGGGCTGGTCTGGGCCATGCCAGTGGTTGGGTTCCATCCAGCGTGGCTTTGCAGAGCCTTCCCAAGGGCCCAGCAATGAGAAAGAGCTTCCCTCTTCATGGAAAGGAGTGCTGGGCCTCAAGAAACAGACAATGCTGCTGATTTAAAGCTCCATCCAAAGCAATACGACCTCACCAGCCAGTCTGCCCAAATTTGATTCTAATGAATCCATCCCCGGAAGAATACTACTTAATTAATTAGCAGCTCATTTGCATGAGGTGGCATGTTATTAAAGTTCTGCTGCTGCAAGTGGGGCTGTGACAAGGTGTGAGCTGACAGCTTTTCAAATAAAAAGTCTTTTATAGGAATGATCTTCCGAACTGGCAGCTTTGTTCTAAACGAGCCTCTCATGCAGTAATAAATTAAAGACATGGGGGCTGCTGATTAGTCTCTGCATGGGGCCTCTGCACCATCCTCCCTGCTTTATCTTGGAGGATCAGCTCTGCAGAAGGGTGGAGGGGAGAAGAAGGATGGGAGAAGGAAGTAAAGGCTTGGAGAGAGAGAGACAGAGAGAGAGAGACAGAGAGAGAGAGAACAGCTTCAGTGACAATCTTCTCCTAAGGTTTGGTGCCTCTTATGATGTCTGAGGTGCTGTTCAACCCAGCAATTGGATTCTTTCACCCCCAAAAGCCTTGACAGGCAGTAAGGGATTCCTCTCCTGAGCTCCTCTTTCTGCCTGGGAATGGGAAGGACTGGCTTTGTGGAAGCTCTTCTCCCTCTGGCAGATCCAAGTGCCCAACCCCCTCGGTGCACCCCAAAGGGGCACCTTGAACCTTGCTATTGTAACTGGTTCCATTAGCCAGGGGCCAGTGGGGCTGCTGAAACACATTATGGACTCAAAGAATGGTTTGGGTTGGAAGGGACCTTAAAGCTCATCTCATTCCACCCCCTGCCATGGGCAGGGACACCTTCCACTATCCCAGGTTGCTCCAAGCCCCGTCCAACCTGGCCTTGGACACTTCCAGGGGTGGGGCAGCCACAACTTATTTGTTAAACAGCCTGTTAGGTGTGACTTGAGCTTTTGCACAGAAGGAATGGTGGGTTTTAATTTGTTTTGTGTTTTAAAACTTCTCTGGCCTTCTCTGTAGGTGGGATCAAACTCTTTGTAATGGTAACATTGGGAGTGTCAAGATCTGTCTTTGTTTTACTCAGAGTGCTGGTTCTGAGCAGGCTGAAGCCTCTTGTCACAGAGGGCAAGGCAGGAAACCTTCCTTGGAGAAACAATTCCCACCTTTAGCACTGGAGACGCTGCAAGTGAGGGTTAATTTGGGTTTGTTTGTTTGCTGCATCACCGTTTTTGTGCTCAGCAGTGTACGTGGGTGCTGGTGCTGCAGACACAGCCCTGCTCCCTGAGGAGCTGCTGGGAGCCTCGGGGGGTTCCTCTGTGCTCTTCCCCAATTAGCCCAGCAGTTCCTCTGCCTCGTGGCTCCTCTGGGGAGCTGCACATTCCCAGGTTGTGGCTTTGAACACGGAGCTAACATTTCCCAAACAGAAAAAGATGGGAAACACATGTGGGTGTGAAATAGATACACAGAGACATTTTTGACATGAGTATTGAATTCACAGGGAGCTCAGATCTATAAATAATTCGGGTCATGAAGCCTGATCAGAATAAACTCGAGCTGGAGCCCCCCTTGCCCCTCCTGCACTGTGTGGGGCTGTACAGGTGCCAACTCACGTTACCTTCCACTGCCTGGACTTCCCTCCCAGCACCTGCTTCCCTCTGCCCCATCCCCCTTTGAAGGAATAACCTCAGCTGTGCAGCTGCACAGGCAGGAGGGTCTGCAGATCCTGGAAATGAGGGATTGTCTGAACGGAGGGTACCAGCAATTCAATCCGTTGGGAGAGGTGAGATCCAAGCGAGACAGGGACAGAGGAGGTTTGTCTCCTTGCACCTGGAGTTTTACTTAAGTTTAGGGAGGGGATGGAGGAGGAAAAGCTCTCCAAGAAAGGGGTTTAAGACTTGGAAAACATGAGCAGAGAAGGCAGCCATGGCTGTGTCTTGAAGCTGTGTGTGCATCGTGCCCAGCACAGGAGGGAGAGGTGGGGGGAGGCACAGCTTGGACGGGGCTTTCGTGTGTCTTTGAGTTTCCCAAGGCAGTCTGATGCCCACAGCTGCCCTGCTCAAGGCCCCTCTCAGGCACTTCAGAAAAGAAAGATCTCTTCCTGCAGAAATTCAGGGACTGTTCCTGGTAGCACTCGAGGAAAACCTCCTCAGCTGCCACACCGCCTGTGCCCGAGCAGGGCTTTCTGCACCAAGCTCATCACCAAACCAAGCTTCCTCCCCTGGCTTTTGTAAAGGCAACCCCAGCAGGGATTAATGAGTGTATTTAATGTTTAGTTAGACAGCATAATTCGGGAAAGATTGGATTTTCTCCTCCCTCAGAGACCAGATCATTCGGTTTTTGAGGAGCTGTTCTGCCCCGAGCCACTGAGCCCGACAGAGCCCTGCCTTCCTGGAGTGAGCCCATCTATTGAGGCTTCCCTGGGATGTCTTTGGGGTAAAGATAAAGGTGATGCCCACTATGACAGCCGTATTCTATCCTAATTTGGGAGAAATGCATAAAGAAATTGTGACAGGAGAAGAGGAGACTGGGATATGAGGGAGCCTCCAGGTAATGAAGTTAATTGGATGTGCTGATCTGAATTGAATGTGCATGTAAGGTTTGTCATTAACTTCCTCACAGACACATCTGTGATTTAAAGGAAAGGTACCTAATGGCATCACTATTTCACTTTAATTTCGAGGGGGAACTTTCGAGTGTGACTTCCCCCACTCCATGGGGGAAGTTCTTCAGGGCTGGGTTTCTCCTCCCATGGATGGAGACATTCTGGATTCTCCTCCCCTGGAGGTTGCTGTGGATGTCAGAGGATGTAGGACCATCAGCAGCCAGCCTTGGTAGCCCTGTAAAATGATCCTGAGATGTGCATCTCACCTCCTTTTTTTTGGTCTGGTGTGAGTGTAGAACAGCCCAGTTCAAATTCAACTGGATGAGCAAAAGTAAATCCTTTTTTTTGCAAAGATTATTTGGATGAGGCACACAGGAAATCTGGGCTGGTTTTTATTTGTCTTGTCCTGTCTTTGTGAGCTCTGGCATTGCTGAGTCTCCTGCCTGTGGAAGCTTTCTTTATTACCAGGTTGAGGTGGGAAAGACTCCACAGAACCACAGACAGAAAGAGGCAGGGAAAGGCTGTTTAAACTAAACTGTGCTTCAGCCTGAATCAGAAACCTGCTGCCAGGAACAGTCTTCCTGCTAAATTCCCAGTCCTGAAGGAAGAAATCCATCCTAGAGCTTTGTGGGAAATGCCCAAGAGCTGACGTGCAGGTGTAAATGACAAAGAAAGTGGCAATTCTGCAAAGATGCACCTTGGCAGCGAAGGCTGCTCCTTGGTTTGGGTTTCTATTTCAGGCAGTAACGCTCCAGTGCACATTCCCAGAGCGGATACAGTTCTCAAAACATCCATTTTACACAAATGCCGTGTTACTGGATAGTGTTTCCTCACCCTGAAGGGTTAGAAAGCCTGACATGAAAGGAGCAGTCCTAAGGCTCCGGGGTTGTCTGGGCTTTTCCCTTTGTTGCCATTACAAACAGAAAATAAGCAAGTTCAGCCAGCATGTTGTGCTGCTGACCCTGGGAATCCAAAGTGCTTTGGGACCCACCAGGCACCTGTGTACGTGGGGAGAAGCTGCAGTTCTTGAGGAGTTAATGGGTGGCCTTGGTGTGGGATGCAGGATGGGGAATCAGTCCCTTCATGCATGGGCTTATTCAGCTGTTTTTTCTGACATCAGGCTTTTCATCATGAGTCAGCCTCGTGGAAACACTCGTAATGAAAGCAGACAGGTAATTTAATCATGGAAAGTTCCTACAAAGAGATCCGATGTCTTCTAATGGGAGCCTGCTGGGAGAGTCTGGAAGGGAATGCAGATATATTTTACCTCTGGCATTGGCTGGGCAAAATACCTAAGGGAAACTTCAGTACAAGAGGTGTGTTGGAGCTTCATGTCGTGTTAGATCCTTGAATGGCTCCTACACGGGAGCTACGCTGCAACATATTCGTGACACAATATGGTATTTCACTAATCTGGGAAGATAATGCTGAGCTTATGCCTGGAGCCTGCATTGAGGGGGGTATTAGAGAGATCAATCTGAGCAGAGCTTTTGAAGGGCTGCAGCTCCCTGAATTCTGCTCCATCACGTGGGGCCTTCCCCTGGCCCGGCGTCCTCCGAGCCAGGGATGATGTTTGGATTTGCAGATTATGTCATTAGGCACTTTTCAAGCCAGATTTGTAAACATCCATCAGGAGTGATGGAGGGAAGTGCTGTATCTGGCCCAAACAGCCTCTCCAATTCATGTCCAAGTGTGGGAGCCTGTGGTTTGTCCTCCAGGTCTCCGCTGTCTCTCTGGACATATCTCTGATCCTGGCTTCAATCTCACTGATGGGTAGCTCCCCATAACCCGCCTGCTCCCTGTTTCACTGTGTTCCCACCCATTCCAGCCTGCTCTGCTTCCCTCTGCCTCTCTCCTAAACCCTTCCCATTCCCATCACTGTGTTGTGAGAGAAGACAGGCAGGTAGATTTAGGGGGATGTAATGAATCAGGACCACCACAGCCCAGCCCCATCTCTCTCCTGCATCCCAGTGCCAGGAGCCTGGCCTTGGGCTGAGCCCAGACTTGCAGGGTTGGCACCACGTGGCTGTTCTAGTGATGGGTCAGGAGTTGTTTGGCCCCAGGAGGGCACCCACATGTTAGGCAGAGGAATTATTTCCCTCTCCAAACGTCAACAAGAAGCTTCCTGCTGTGGGGATGATCCCTTTCTTCTTCCGCAGTCGCAGGAATCATCGCTCTTCTCTGACATCATCATTTGTTGTCATGGAAACCAAACCCCGAGGAAGAGATGCAGTGGAGCATCCTGGTGTCAGTGGGTGCATCTTGGCACGGTGCTGTGGGCAGGGGGCTGGGGGGCACCCAGGGGGTTTAACACCCACCACGGGGTGCGGGGCAGAGGGGCAGCGGACTCTGCTCCGCCCCTGTCCTGAGCTCTGAGCCACCTCACCTCCACAGCCTCCACGAGAGACCCCGGGCTGCCCCCCTGCCTGTGGAGGGGCAGGAGGGTGCAGGCAGCACCCAGCACCCTGGGCAGGGCTCCAGCTGTGTCCCAAGACACCCGTGCCAGGCACAGCTCCAAGCCATCAGCCACGTGGTGCTGCCTCCAGCCCAGAGCCGCAATTCCCGGTTGGAATTGGCCTGCACAAGGCTTGTCCAGTGGTATCTCTCTTTATTAGCCCTGTCTGACCTCATTACTAGAAAGGAGCTCAATTTAACGAGCTGCCCATGCCCTGAGGGAACTCTGAAAAACAGTTGTTTTTCACAAAGGCTGCTGATCCTTCATGTCCGGCGCTTCCATTCCCGTTTGGCCATTAATCAGGTGTTCACATGGAAGTGGCTGTGTTTCCCTGACAGCCCAGTGTTCCTGCTGTTTATTCCTTGGGTGATTTTGCAGCCCTTGTCCCTGTGTCCATGGTGCAGGCTGGTGGCTCCATGGGTGACTCGGGTTGTGACACCCAGCAAAGCACACTGGCCTCGTACTGGTGTGAACCTGCCCCTGGTTCTCAGAATTTCGTGAAGGCACCAAAGATCCTGATTCTCACAGGAGGAATTAAAGCTGGATTTGACCTTCTGCCTTTTTGGGGGATTTTGTTTTTCTGAAAATTCAGGGCTTTTGGGGCAGGTTTTGGGCTGGTGGCTTAATCCTACCAGAGGCTCCTGACTGTGGGTGTTTGACCAGACCACTCACATCCTCACCTGATGTTCTTTTATAGCACTGAAAACTCCGAAGGGAAGGAGAAAAAAGAGAGAAATCCAGAAAATAAATGCATTGGTGTACCAAACATGTCTCTACATGGCAGGAAGCACCAGGGGTCTTTCCAAGAAGAGGATTTATTTGGAGGAGGGTGCAGGGGGAGCATCTCTCCTCTCTGAGTGTGAAGATATCCCTGTACTTCCAGCTGGGGTGGCACATTTCTCAGATGAATCTAAAGATGCCTAACAGCCTGCTCTCTTACCCCCTGGGACCCAACCCAGGGAAAAATAGACGTCCCTCTGTGCTGCTCCATCCTGCCCCTTCTGAAGGTTCACACTTCAGGCTCTCCGTGCCTTTTCCTCCCTGCCACGGCCAGGAGCTGAGCAGAAAAACGGGATGCAGCAAGACAGCCCGGCATGAGGCTGGAGAGCAGATGGCATCTTCGTGATAAGAGGTTTTTCCAGGGCCACCAGCCCCCTGTATTCCCTCTCCTCCACGGGAGTGTTCCTGGCCCCCCTCTCCCGGCATCGCTGTCGCTGCGAGCCCTTGGCTCACCCAGCCGCTCTCAGCTGGCGGCTGCCAGAGCTCCGAGCTCTGCAGACACCACGTTGCAATCAAATGGCTCTCCAAATATGCAAATCCTGGTGGGAAAGACAATGTAAATAGTTTGTTTATCCTCCTCCCTTCCCCTCGCGCAGCCCCCAAGGCCATAAATTATTAACTTCGGGAAGAGATGGCACGTCCTCGCCGGCAGCCGCCGCTGGCAGGGACGGGGTTTGTCACAGCTTGGGCAGGTTTCCCTGCAGGAGCAGGGAGTTGTGTTTTGGAGGGAGGGATGGATGCCTGGAGCCTGTCAAACTGAACAGGCCGTGTGGTGCTGTGTGAGTTCTGTGCCGGCTCTGTTGTGTTCACCTCACTGAGTCCTGCAAATGTGAAAGTGGCAGCAGCCTCTCCAAGTTTGTAGGCACCAAGTTTTTTAGGCCTGTGTGGCACCAAGAGGTGATGGGGATTGTCTGAGTGTCATTCTGTGGGCGTCTAGAGAATTAAAAAAAACACATCTCTGCAGTATCTTGGCTTTACTGTTGCCTGTAGAGTCTTGTGGTTTTCTTTCAGGCTTATTTTAGAGAGAATCTAAAGAAGTTTTCTGCGATCTTTGTTGCTCCCGGGTGCCAGTGGTCAGTCCCAGCACACTGGCAGTGCCTGTGCTCACCTTGCAACCACAAAACTCTCTGTTTCTCCTGGACTGGGAAAATCCCACCATGTTCAGTGGAGAAGGAACCTTTGCTCGAAGTCCTGCACCCACGCTCTGCCTGCTGGCTCTTTGCTCTCTCTCCAGGTTGCGAGCTGAGATTTTGAATTAGATCCCTTTTCCTCCCTCCTCCTCCTCCTCTTCTCCATCCCCCTTCCATCCCCCGAAATAAAACCGGAATTTGGCTGCTGTGAAGTCACCTCTAATCTGTTTGTGCTCCTTCCAGATCCGAGCAGATGGTCCTCCCCATGGTGGAATTCAGTATGAAGTGGTGACAGTTTTCAAGGACGGGAGCCCAGTGCTTCGAGACATGGCCTTCTCCATCGACCACAAGTACCTGTACGTCATGTCAGAGCGACAGGTGAGGGTCTGCCTTCATATCTCCTTGCTTGTGGCTTCCTCCCATAAGGAATGTGTTGCTGGAGCACACGGAGCTGAGGTTGAGTGTCCAGCTCCACGGTGACGGGATTGGTATGTGTGGATGGAGCTTCAGAGCTCAGATTTCTCTGCCTCTGCCCAGAGATTGTCATCAGTGCTCAGGGGAGAGAGTTGTACCTGCTTGTTCTTGGCTGTAAGAGTTGGGAGCTGAGCTGAGCTGAGCTGCTGAGAGGGGATTTGGGGCTCTGAACCACCCCTGCCTAAATCCTGAGCCATGGGCATTCCAGATTTGCTCCTTGTGCAGCAGGGCTGGCAGGCTGGGGGTTTGCATGGCTTTGTCTGAGCGTCCTTTATCACAGAACCATTAAAGCTGGAGAAGATCTCCAAGTCCAACTGATCCCCACCTTGTCACCCAGCCCAGAGCACGGAGTGTCATGTCCAGTTGTTTCTTGGACACCTCCAGGGATGGGGACTCCAGCCCCTCCCTGGGCAGCCCCTTCCTTCCAGTGCATGACCAAATTCTTCCTGAAGCGGGTGAATTTATGATGGCTTTATTTATCTATTTATTTTGTTTATTTGTCAGTATATTTGGAGTGGTTGTAGTGAGTGATTCTGCTGCACAGAGGGGGGGACCAAGCCCCATTAACAGCGAGTCTGCTCTGTGCCATCTTTCACTGTGCCAGTTCTGCTGCTGCCTCGAGGGTGGTGCCCACCCTGGACAGAAAAAGCACAACCAGAAGGATTAGGATGGGAACTGATGGCTGACAGTCCACAGGAGTCTGTTGCTTAGGGGAGCCAGCCCGATGTAAATAATCTGGGACCTTCTGTTCTTCTCTGAGACACAAAACCACGTGAAGTCCTCACTGTTAAACCAGATTTCTGGGTTCACTGGCTCTGCTGAGCATTTTATTAGCTGTTACTGAGGACTGTGTAATTCAGATTAATGGAGCTGGGGCCTTGTGGGTGGTGGAGAGAGGAGCTTGTTGTGGCAGCTCAGTGATGGACACTGCCATGAACAGCCTCAAATTTAGGATCCCATTCCAGCCTGGGCTTGGATTGGATGGTAATAACGAGGATCTAGGCAAGGGAATTACTTTATTAAAATGTTAGTGCTTGGCCATTTCCTGCAGGAGCCACGTGCTCCTCGTGCTCTCATCGGGGAGGAAACAGTCCAGTGTGTATCTCAAACAGTTGAGGAACTGTTTTCATTAGGAGGAAAATCCAGTGGGAATGCCTCCAACTCATCTTTTATGAGGCGAGAGTGCCTTAATATTCATCAAAGCACTAATTTGCTTAATTGTGAAACAAAAAGATGTGAAGAGAATTAGCAAATAATAGAATATTCCTGGAACGTTAATTCCATTTTCAGCCATGGCTCTGGCAAAGCACTTGCCTTGGGGAGACTCCAGCATCTGGGGGATGTTGTGCCTCATTCCTTGCTGGAATTGCTGTAGGGTTTGCCTTTTGCCCTTGTAGAGATGTGTGCTTTGGGTCCAGAAGCCCCAGCATCCCACTGCATATGGATTGTGTCAGCTCCTGTGACCCCAGTGCCCTCATCCTGGCAATGTGATAGTTCAGCAAAGTGGAGGGGAGAATATATTTTACCCTGAGAGCTCTATAAAGGAGGCTGATGATTGAAAAAGGGGTCAGCACCAAGAGGAAGAGAAAGGTCCAGCGGCTTCAGAGGGCTGTAAATGGTGGGAAGTGCCTTTCAGAAATACTGAGAACATACAGTGAAAAAAAATGCCTTCTGAAGTCTTGAAATTTGGAACAAAACGAAATTCTGCCACAGTAAAATGACATAGAGAGCAGCTGTTCTTCCACGTTAACGTGCTGGGGGAGGATTGTCCAGAGCCTGTGCTTTCAAATATCTGCCGAGAAAGGAACAGGACACATGCCTGTGTCAAAACATGCCTTTCAAAAAACGGGCTGGGGGTGGGTTTTTTGGGTGGAATTAAGGTAAGAAATGTGCTCCTCAGTAGTGGTGGGGAGCAGGTCCTGAGCCCTTTTGGCTGTGGCTTTGGGCACAGACAAGGATGAGAGGCAGGGCTCGGGGTAGGACTGTGATTATGCTGAATAAACTGAGATGTGTGGATGCTTCCCAACAAAGAGATGTAACATCTCGGCATGAAGCCCATCCTCCGTCTGTGCTAGCAGCAGCTAGGATCAGCTTTATGCTGAAATGCATTAGGGAAAGTAGTCACTTCATCCTAAAATCTGGAGTTGTGGTTGTAGGCACAGTCCCTTCCCCGCTCCCCTGGCTCCTGTCCCAGCCCTGTCTGTGCTTTGCTCCAATTTTTCCACACTCCTTTTGAGCTCTCCGTGAGCCTTTCATGTTTCATTGCCAACTTCTTCCAAAGCAGAATATTTGACATTTGATTTCACTCCCACAAAGCACAGAAGCAACAGTTGCACAGCCCAATCCGGGGGAGAGAAGGATAAAGAAACTTTGCTTCCAGGCGCTTGGAGTTCTTTAAGCACACGATTTAGGGGTGGTTATTAGGAGCTGTTTCAGGCTTTCTTCCCGCAGCACCTGCTTTCAAATAGCTCCTAGGGGGAAAAGAGAAATGGTCCTGACCCTATTTAAAGCAGAAATTCGTTTCTCAGTGCTGCTGCTGCAAACAAACACCGTTTCTGCTCACAAGCTGAGCAAGGCTTGGGTGGAGCTGGAGGCTGAGATGTGTTGCACTGGTGGAGCTAGGTGGGGTTCCAGGATGGAATGGCACTGGATCCGATGGGTGCTGGCAGAGTTACACCATGTGCTGCCCCCAAATTAGCCCTGAGTGCTGGGGGGGTTGGTGTTGGAGGGACCAGCACGGCCTTGGTGAGGGGACCTGCACTGTGGCTCTTCTCAGCATCTCCCCAGCGTGAGCTGCCTCTTGGTTTTCACAGCCAGACAAATTCAATTAACTTTTTCTACCAGGAAAAAAAACACCAAAAAAACAAAAACCACCACAAAATAAAATATTGAAGTTGAATCTCACGTTGCTGTCATGACAGGCTTTTGGCTGCTCTGCTGGTGAGATGTGAGGGTGCACCCAGGGCTGGCCCCCAGCAGGTGAGGACAGCGCAGTGACAAACGTGGAGCCACCAAGAGCCACCTCGTTTAAAAATGTCCCATTTCAATATTGAGTCTGTCACAGAGCCCACACCAACAACCCCTGCATGTGCAGAGCATCTCTGCCTTCTTGCTTTCACAGGGAAAGACTCAGTCCTACAGGAAAAGTGCTGGTTATGTTGAGGAAAAGTGGCTTTATAATTCAGTCCTGGAGCATTAATTGTCTGGGTGTCAGGGAGACGGTTGGTTTTTTTAATGTATGAAAAGCTCAGTGCATTTCAATTAAATCAGCCCTGCAGGACGAGAGTGATTTTATGACTCCAAGGCTGCAACAACCCCTTTTCCTCCCTGGATGTGCTGCCTGTGCAAGTTCAGGCTGTTGCAGGGCTGGTTCCACGTGCAGTAGGTTCCCACGTACACCCCCAGCCATCCAGGCTCACCCTGGGAGGGGTGGTGGGCATCCTTCAGCGCTCAGATTACATAAGCATCAGCAGAACTGGGGCCGAAGATTTTTGCAGCTCTTGATAGAAGAGGAAATTTGGCTATTTTTGAAAGCTGGGAGCGAGCAGAGCTCAATCAAAGCCAGGCCAGGGACTGCCGGCTCCAAAAGATTTCACCACCTAATCAAGGGCTATAAACACGGAATCTAAAAAGCAGCGTGATCAAAATACTCACAGGGCTTGCTGGGAGGAACATCCTTGTGCTAGTGGAGAGAAACAGGGCCCAGAAGGTCTCTCCCCTTCCCTGTAAGCCCTGATCCTGAGTGGGGGGCTTCCTGCAGGTGCGGGAGGGTGCTGGTAGGTGCACAGGAGCTCCCTCTCCTTTCATTGCCTTTTCCCCACCTGAAAACACGCTGTACCGAGGCATATTTCTCCTCCCTTGTTTTCCAGCACCTTTTTTCAGCTAATGATCTGTCGCTTGTTTGTGCTAATCACGTAAAAACCCCTTGATGAGTGAAGCGCTGAGGTCGTGCAAAGTGGTTCTGCTCCCTGATGGGTGAAGCAGCACCTTCCTAAGCAAGTACCCGGCCAGGATGCTGTAAGTGCAAAATTCATCTTTCCAAACAAACATCCTCCAAAATCCCTGCACATTCCGTTGCCTCAGGAACGCTGCTGCTCCCAGCTCAGCCGCAGTTGCTTCGTGGTTAATTCTGCCACAGGGGGAAGATTTCATTCTGGTTTGAAATGTGAGAGAGCAGCATTCAGACCGGCTGGGAACCTCCCCATTCCCTAGGTAGGAATAATAACACCTAATCACCCGGTAAGCATCAATTAGCACGGCAGAGCTCACAGGGCCACGGGCCTCTGCAGCCTGGGATGTCCTGAGGGATCCTTGCTCCTCCTGTGAGTGCTGGATGCTCCACGATCCTTCTGCCTGTGGTGCTGAGCCCCTCCGTGCCCATGGCAGGTACCTTTGGCTTTGGGGAAGCAGGGAGGGTTTGGAGGGCACGTTTTTAGGTACTTTCATAGAATCTTGGAATGGTTTGGGTGGGAAGCTCATCTCGTTCCACCCCCTGCCATGGGCAGGTTCACCTTCCACTAGCCCAGGTTGCTCCAAGGCACATCCAACCTGGCCTTGGACACTTCCAGGGATGGAGCAGCCACAGCTTCTCTTCTCAGACCTGTTGCTTTTCCACTGGCTGAGTTTCCCCCCTCCCTCCTCACATACATCATTGTGGCTTTAGGGTAAAGAAACTGTCTTTCAGTCTGCACTGAGAGCTCTGATATATTTGCTTTGCAAATGCTCCTGTGTCAGGAGCTGCAGATCTCCAAGGATAATTTGTTGTGTTTCTCCCTGTCCTGTAACCCGAAGATGTTTAAGTCCTGTGAAAACTGCTTTGCTTTGGACTGAACTTTGTGGATGCTGGTTGAGAGGGAGGCAGACGGGAGCTGCCCAGATGATTTAGAGGAGGTTGGAACTGGAGTAGGGGCTGAGAAAAACAAGGAAGTCCATCAGTCCTGCAGTGGTGAAGCTGTAAATACTGATGGTGTCCTGAAAAGAACTGAGAAAACACGATAAAAAATGCAAGAGATGTGGATAAAAGGGTCTGGAGTCATCAAGAGGGAAAAAATGAACTGATTAAATTTTTAACTACATTATCTGCTAGTTGAACAGCCAGTTAGCTGGACATAATCTTAGCAAACTTTGAACACTGGCACAGGGGAAAAAGCTCAGCTGAATCCCACCAGAGGTGTCCAAAATCCTGCCTGCCATGAACTCCTCCACCTGCTCATCCTGTGCCAGTGCAGTGGGGCTTGGTGTGACCCTCATTGTCACCAGACTGGCTGGGACCTCCTGCTGCTCCAGCACGCTGGGGTGCAGGAACACTCTTGCCCAACTTGTGTTCTTCCATGTCCACTGCCAGAATCCCAGAGTGGTTTGGGTGGAAGGGTCCTTGAAGCCCATCTCATTCCACCCCCTGCCATGGGCAGGGGCAGCTTTCTCTAGACCAGGTTGCTCCGAGTTCTATCCAGCCTTTTCCCACAAGCTGGGACAAACAGGGGGCAGAGTAGGGGGAATGAAAGAGGGAGTTCAAGATGGGGAGAGAATCCCCATGCTGTCCTGGAAGAAGGGCTGTGCTCCAGAGGGAGGTTTGCCCAGCTCTGTGCCACCCTCTTCCACCACCACCTGCTCCTGCTCCACTCCCAAAATTCATGACTTGCTGCAGGTTTTTTCCACTTCCCTCCCTTGTAGGCAATTAGGAATAATTAAGAATTTCAGCTAAAAACTTGTCTGAGATCATTAACAATATCTACCTGACAAGAAGGATGTGTTAATTAACATCAATTGACCAAAAAGCTGCAGCCCAGCCAGGTGGGACAACCTGCTGTCTCATCTTCTGCCCTGCTGACAGTCCATTTGTCAGGCCTGCAGAGCTCTGGCCGTGCAGGGGCTGACGTAGTGGTGTCCAGACTGGTTCCAGTCCATCCCTACAACCCCCCATCTGGCTGGGATTTATGTACAGGCACAAAACATTCAAAACCATTCAAGTGTGGGGGGTTCAGCCCACAAGCCTCTGAAGTAACAAATACTTGAAGGATAAACTTTCTGGGAAGAAGTGGTAAAGAAACAAAAAAGCTCCGGTGCGACCTCGGGGTCAGTGGGTTTGTTTTTTCTAGATGAGTTATATTTTAGACATTGCTCATGTGGTTGTTCCTTTCAAGGGCTGGCTGGCTTTGCTTTCAGTTTGTTTGTTTTGCTTTGGTTTTTCTTTGTATTGGGCTGTTTCTTCCCCTGCCAGTCACAGCCACAGGGTTCCCATGTGTTTGCTTCGGCGTTTGCTTCCCGTTCCAATTCCTCCCCTTCCACAGAGCTATTGTTTGATTTTCATGCAAGCAGCCACAGTCCTGAAATATTTCTAGAATTTCCCTTACGTGCACAGACACAGGCAGCAATCCTCAGCTCACCAGAGCTTTGGGTGTCTGCAAGGGGGCAGTTGACATCCTCAGGAGCTGCAGGAAGGTCTAATGTCCCTCTAGATTTGATGTCACTGCCCCTGCTCCATCCTGAAAGCAAGATAAGATCGTAGAATTATCGGATCACAGACTGGTTTGGGTTGGGAGGGACCTTAAAGCTCATCTTGTCTCTGCCATGGGCAGGGACACCTTCTGCTATCCCAGGTTGTTCAGAGCCTCATCTCTGTGGATGATGCTGATGCTCATGGCTGGCTTTGAGCAGTGCAGGGAATGCTGCAGAGCAGTGTCTTTTCTGCAGGATTTCATGTTTGGATGGACAGACAGACACAGGACAGACACTCCTTCCTTAACAGCAGCAAGGACAGGAGGGAGAGAACTGTGTTCCCGAGAGAGAAAATGGCCCGGAGGAGAAATCTGAAATTTCACACTCATTGCTCAGCGATGGAATTTAACAGCAAACCTCAGACTCCTCTTCCTCTCTCACAGAGCTCTTTAAACTTTCCCTCTTCCCCCTTCCTTACGTTGCTGCGCTAGTTTGTCTTCCCAGCAAATGAGTTTGGCGGGTACTGAGCCGGTGAGGAGGGGAATTGCTCACACCGGGCGCGAGCAGAAAAGAAACATAACTCACAATATGGTGAGGGGAGCTCTGAAATTGCACAAATTATTCTATTTTATACTTTAATTAGTTTGAATTAGCAATGGGAATAGATGCATAAAATGATCCAGTGAAGGGTGAAATGGAAAAAGGGATATGGTGTGGAGGATCACTTTATTATTACGGGGTTTGCAGGGAGTAAGCACAGACAATGTGCAGGCACTTCCCCCGAGGGATCTTCTCCCTGTGAGCTCAGACCTGAGGATTGTCCCTTCCCTGGGAGTGTTTGCCCCATCCCTGGAAGTGTTTATCCCATCCCTGGAAGTGTTCAAGGCCAGGTTGGCTCCCGGCTCTTCCTTGGACCTCAGTGACTGAGTCCTGTGGCTCAAAGTGGCTGAAGGATTTAAGGAAGTTCAAATCCACCCTGATTCTCAACCTCTGAGCATCCTTTGCTTTTTTTTCCTCTTTTTTCCCCTCAAGGTTCTGAAAAGTCTCCCGAAGTCAGGTGGAACTTGAATCAAGTTCCTGCAGATTCCAGATAGGTTGAAAATGATGGATGTGCCCCGGGGAAACTGCCTGTAATGGTGTTGCAAGCTGGGACTAAATATAAAAGTTAAGGCTGGTTGTAAAGCAGAAAAAACACAACTTTTTGTGATGTTTGCTCTTGTTCTCCCTCCTCCTTCCCTGGAAAAACATTTCCCCTGTTGAAACTTTGCCATAGGAAAAAATGTGGAGTTTTTCTAGAGCGGGGGAATGGAGGAAGGTTTCCCTGGGAAGCCTGGGATGTTTCTGGAAAAGTAGGCAAATTGAGCATCCCAAATGAAGATCCTGAGCACCAAACCTGGTGCAGGTCCTGGCCAGAATTAAGCAAGAAACCCCTCTATCCCCGGGGGTCCCTCCAGCCCCATCCCTGTGCCTTCCTCGGGAGTCACTTGATAACTCCGGCGTTCCTGGCTGATGCTTGTGAGGAGAAGGGGCTCCATTAATAACCTTCTATTTATTTTAGCAGCGTGCAGGAATGTGCCCAGCAGACTAAACACTCCATCCTCCCCCTGAGCTGCGGGGCTGAGCCCAGGGCTGTGCTTAGGGCTGGCCCTGCCAAGTCTGCTGGGGGCCAAACTGAGAGGGGGAACAACAGGGAGGTCCTGGAGGATTCTGTGTGGGTGTTAAAGAAATCATTTTTATTGTAATCAAGCTTAGAACATGCTCCTTGCCCAGGGAGATTGTTGTTTTCCCTCTTTTTTTTTTCTTCCCTCTGCCTTTTTCCCTGGCTTTTTGCAGCAAGCCCCACCAGCCTGTGAACATTTTGCTCTCCACTAACAGATTTATCCTCCCCAAAGCCTTAGGAGATGGAGCAGCAATATCACTGTTTAGGTGAGCAGTTGAAGCACAGAGATGCTATGTGACCTATCCTAAATCACAGAGGAAATCTGTGAAACCTCCCAAATCCTTAGTCCCATAACCTTCATTTTGTTCAGCCTTCATTTCATCGCTGTTCAGGTCGATGCTCCGTAGTCACAGTGAGGTGAATGTGGGAAGAGAAGGCTTGTTTTGCAGTGACAAACAGTTTATAAAGACTTCATCAATTTGAAGTCTCTTCCCAGCTGTGGTCAGTCATATGGACTCTTAGAAAAGTACCTTTAAACTGAATAAATCTTCATAAAGAGGTGATTTCAGTGCACAAAATCGCCTTGAAAGCATCTGTGCCTGTCACAAGGGGGATGCTCCTTGAAGGTGATGCAGGTGGGGTGGACACCAGGGTGCTGTGCAGCTGGATGGGAGCTTGGGGAGCGTGTTCCCATGCCAGCAAAGCAGCTGGAAGTGGCCACAGCCAGAGGCAAGTTTCCAGGCTTGACCGAGCAATGGGTTGATCCATCGTGGCAGCCCTTGAGGTTCAGAGATTTCGTGTGTGTTGTTGCTGTCAAGATACACCTGTGAGTATTTATAGATCCTGGGTTGTTCTTCTTCCCAGACTGGGAACTTTCTGGTTTTCCTCCAAACTTCCTTGAACTATCAGGGCCGAACTTCTGGGCTTGATGGTGAAAAAAGGAGCTCAAGTGGGGTATTGCTGTTTCTGTTGTGAAGACCATCTCCATGGCTCTGTCCTCCCCAGGTATGAACAGAACAGCATCACAGATGAACCAGGACAGAGAATTTTGTGCTTAAAACTGTCCTAAGGGCTCAACCAGTGGGTTTCTGCTGCGTTTGCAGAGAGAACAGAGAGGCAGAACCACTCTATAATCCATTTATCCTGCCATGACTGCTCACCTTTGTTTGTTAGGGAGAAATTAGAAGTGTTGGATGTTTTTTTCACTCTAAGGTGGCAGGAAAAGACTGTGCTTCAGATGCTGGTTATCCTTCCAGTCTGCTGACTGCAGCCCAGAGGGCTGCTCAGTTGCAGAGGAGTTGGCACGAGCGTTTTGGAGCGTGCTGGAAGCTGGCATGTGAATACTGCTTTATCCTGGCCTTCAGATGGAGCAAAATATTGCCTCAGATGTGTATTGCTGCCATCAGGGTGGCCGTGGATGTCTCAGGGGAGGAGGAGGAAGGTTTTGAGGCAGTGGTCGCTCGCGTTGCACCAAGTTTGGTTGGGTTTAGGAGTATTTTAAGCGACGAGTGCTCCTCTGAAGTTGTGCCACCACAAGCAATGACACATTGCCTCCTCCCCTCCCTGGCTCCACTTCAGAGTGTGTCTCTCCAGTTTCTCTTGCAACACATATTTATCTGCTCTGTGCCCTTATGGCTGTTTAATTAGTATTCATGTTTCCTTTCAAACAGAAATTGAGTTGAGTGCTCCGAGAGCTGGAGCGACTGCATGGCGAGGGCATCACGTGGGCGGGACGGTGCCTGCTGCTCTCACACACGTGGTGCTGAAAGACCTGGAGGAGACCAAATTGGGTTGTCAAGGCATCAGAGATGCTTTCAAATAATTGAATTAAAAGACCCTTTTGGAATCACATTCCAGCAGTGGAAAAATAAGGAGATTTGAGTAGTACTGGGCGGGGCCAGAAACAAGCCCCGAGCACTGAGGGTCTCTCAGCTGCTGGGATGGATGGAGGCGTTGGAGAAGGTTGGTCTGCTGGAAGGTGTCCCTTTCAGGTCCCTCCCAACCCAAACCATTCTAGGATTCTGTGATTCTGTCAGAGGCAGGGCTGTGCCTTTTGCTTTGCTGGTGACACCTTTAATGGTCCCGCTCAGTGCTGTGCCCTGCAGTGCCCCTTCCAAACCCAAACAGCCAAAATCAATGGATGTTTTGGGTAGGGTTTGGTCAAGGCTTGCTGCCTGCCCAGCTGGGTGTGCTGGCTGTCTGGGCAAAGGCTCTGTAACTGGGTCAGCCCCTGCCAGACCCAGCTGAGTCTGCTGGGATAAGGACTGTACTTCACTCTGCGGATCATGAATGATGTTTGCTTTGCCTCCTAACAAGCCACAGTTGTTTTAGGCCTTTTCCCATCCATTTAAGTGACTCACAGGCAGACAACTGCCAGTGCCTTGGGTGCTATTAATACCTCCTTAAGAACATGATTGGAAGTATTTTTATTTCTGTTTTATTGGGGGGGGGGGGGGGGAGGAAGGGAGGGAATCAGAAGGAAGGAGGGGTTTTAAAAAAATAACTTCTCTTTGTGTGGCTGGGCCTCTGTGTGAGCTGACAGTCCTGCCCACAAAAACAATTGGCTTAAAATCCATCCAAAAAGAGCTGACCACACTATTATTTGGAGAAGCTGTGCCAGAAACAGCATTCCTGTGCCTGCAGAGGGGAGTGTGCAGGCTCCAGTTAGTCAAAAACAGGCTGGATTTTTCCATTTTAGGTCTTTGCACGGTCCGTGGACTCCGTTTGGTCCCTGGCATCTTGTCCCAGCAGGATTCTGGAGGAAGTGTTGAATTTGTAGGAGAAGCATCCCTGTAAGGCAGCAGTGTGGAATTGGGGGTCTGGGTTTAGGTTTCCTTTAGGTGTGGATCTGCTGCAGCAGAGGATGCACCAATCCAGAAAAACTGTATCCCATCCAACAAAGCACTTTGATGCATCAAAGTCCATAAGGGAATCATGGAATATCCTGAGCTGAAAGGGGCTTACAAGGGTCATCAGCACCAACTCCTGGCCCTGCACAGGACAACCCCAAAATCCCACCATGTGCCTGAAAGCATCATCCAGATGCTGGGTTTTGGTTAGGTTTTGGTTGTGTTTAAGAGAATTTTAAGCAATAAGCACCATTTTGAATTTGAGGCACCAAAAGCCACAAATGTTGCCTCCTGCCCTCCCTGGCTCCACTGCAGAGTGTGCTGGTGGTGTTGTCCAAAGGCTGGGATGGCTGGTTTGGGGCTCTCCTTGTCCTTACAGAGGGGCAGTGACACCACAGTTCCACCCCACATGCAGAGAGAGCCCCCAAATAGCCCTCCTGGTCCCCTCCTGTGGTGTCTGTGGGGACTGGGGAACAGCAGCACCTCATGCTGCTCATCCAGCTGCACTCCTGGATGGTGGAAGAAGAGGTGAGAAGGGCATTTAGACCCCAGCTGGCAATTACCTACCCGTTCCTAATGGACTGAACGTGGCCCCCATAACCATAAATTTTCCTGGCTTTGGGTCAGTTCAAATTGGAGCCTTAATGCCACAGAAAGGGCAGGGTTTGATTTTATTTTTGTGCTCTGTGTAATCACACCAATAGCAGCAGTGGCACAGTCCTGAATGATGGGTGGCAAGAGCAGAAGAAGGCACCTCCTGAGCTCCTCGTTGTTATTGTCTTTGGGTGCAGAGCAAAATGTGTAGGCTCGGGGCTAGATCGTGTAAATCTCGTTAGAAAGCCATTCCCAGTTAATGAAACCCTGGGAGAGGGGGATTTGGCTTCCCAGCCCTTCAGCCTTGTAGCAAAGGCTGGAATAAATCCATCCTCAGTTATGTGTGGGCTGCTCTCCCCTCTTCCCCCCGGCGCGAGGGGTGTATTTATTGGTGGCGTCGTTCGAGATCAGCTGCAGGTCAGCAATTTGCTGCATCTGCACCTGAATAATTTCAAGTGATAATTATCTCCTCTTAAAAAATATATATATATATATATATATATATATAACAACAATAAAAACTAAGAATTCTACCTGATTTTTAATCCTTCTGTAAGGATGGAGAACAGACATGTAAATAATTGTGCCTCCCCCACGGCGAGCTCTGCGGGGCAATGGGTATTAATTCCAGGGGCCAGAGCTGTTAAGAAAAGCTGTTGAAACGAAGTATCTGAGATAAATGCATCTCATCTTTCCCTGTTTGTGTAGGCTGAGAATGTGCCTGCCACAGCCATAGATTCCCACTTGGGGTCATGTTTGTTTGGCTGCGACTTTATTGCTCTAAGCGTGAATTTACCAGCTCCTACGGCGTGAAATACGATTGTCTTTGTGCTCCTGTGCCTGATGGCCATTACGGTGTTTGCTGAAGTTTTGAGTGCATCTGCTGCCTTGTTTGGTCTTATTAATACAAGGATGTGGCAGAGGCACAGGCTCTGGTGTTCAGCTGCAGGATCTGTGCCTGGGCATGTTCCTCTGCTGCAGGTTTAGGGGTGATTTTGGCAGGTTTGGGGTTGATTTGGAGACCCTGATACTCGGGGCCTGCTGCCATCCATGTACCTGCAGAGACCTGGAATCCCTTCCCTTCCATCACAGCCTCTCGCTGCAGGCAGAGGAATCTGCTCTGCTTTCTGCTTTTTCTTGGTTTATCTGCTTTTTTTCTCTCCCCTACCTTACCTAATCGTAAAATCCCTGCATGGTTTGGGTTGGAAGGGACCTTAAAGTCCATCCAGTTCCAACTCCCTGCCATGGGCAGGGACACCTTCCACTAGCCCAGGTTGCTCCAAGCCCTGTCCAACCTGGCCTTGGACACTCCCAGGGATGGGGCAGCCACAGCTTCTCTGGGCAACCTGTGCCAGGCCCTCCCCTCCCTCCTAAGGAAGGATTTCTTCCCAATATCCCAATGCATTCCGATAGGGAGGAGCTTTTTCTCCTTCGTGTCTCACTGGTCCAGCTCAGGCTTTGCTGTTTATCCTCTGAGTGTCTTCTTGTTGCTGCCCTGGCCAAGCCTGCAGGGCTGGGGGACCAGCACTGGGGACATCCCTGCACAGAGCACGGCCCCTCCAGGGCTTTGGGCAGCCCAGAGGGCATCGCTGTGGCCCTCCCTGGCCGTGGGCAGGCACGGGCTCTTGCCAGAGGAGTCGGTGGAGTGTTTCAGGCTGTCACTGTTTGGTAAATACATCCTTGCCAGACTTTTCCTTGTTTGGAAACAACCTGGTAAATTTGCTAATTTGCTTGGTGTAACAAAGGGGGCTGGTGGAAGCGAAATCAGCTGTGCCTTCCTGCCACAGATGAAGGAAAACATGTAACCCTCAGTAGGATGAGATAGATATATATATCTCACAGAATATCCTGGGAGGGATATCTTGGAAGGGACCCACAAGGGGGTGTATATATATGTGCATATATATATACATATATATTTCCAACAGTTGAGATGGAAATCCAGCAGTACAGAAGCATCCAGGCCCTTTTGGGACACACAGGCTGCTGGAAATATTTCCATTGTTTTGCATTCCCTTTACCCCTGCCTGTCCCAAAGAACAGAGGGTATCCTGTGCATATAATGAAGTCTCTGAAGGTTTGAATACTATTTTTTTCCGCCTCTGACTAATCTTTTTTAATGCTTGACAGCCTCATGTTCTGTAATTGAATGCGTTTTATTTAGAAAATAACATTTAGTGCCACTTTGGATTTCCAATTATTCTTCAATCGGACTTTGAGGGCCTGATGTCTTTGTCATTTTGATATGTGCAAAAGATGGCAACATCAGAGCAGCCAACAGCAAATTATTTCCACTACTGATTACCAGGCTTGGGAGGAAAATATGCAGCGACAAATTTAGTCTTGGCATAAATGTATTAAAAGGAGTTAAAGTGTTGCACCAGCGGCATCTTTGTGCCTGGGCTCGGTGGGGATGGGAAGCACCAGCTTGTCTCCATCCTGCAGGTTTCTCCAACAAGCAGGGAGTATTTTTGTGTGAGGGGAAGGGGAGAGACACTCAGTGACAGTGGAAAAGCCTCCAAGGAACAGAAGCTGCAGTGGTGCCAACTGGATCTGAGAAAAGTAAAAAGCCATGTCAGAGTAGTAAACTGGGATAATCCAGTGTATTTTCTTGAGTCTGCAGGGCAAACAATATGTTAAACTTCATCCCAAACTGGTCCCGTGGTGGCCTGGGCGGGAGGTGCGAGTGGCTGTGAGGGCACCTGCCGTGCTGGGAGCAAACACAACACCTCAGAATCCAAAAACCTTGTGTTTTGCCAGCTCTTTGTGCTTCCCTGTTCTGATGTGGCCCCTGAAGCTTTGCTGTGTTGTCTCCTGAGATGTTCTTTTTGGGCCTCAGCCCCTCACTGACGTGCCTGTGTGCGATAAGGGGCCGGTGTGCTACAGCTGCCACGGGACAGTGGGTTTCTTCTGTGGGGAGAAGGGCTTAAAGCTCATTTTCTTTCAGAATTAGAGAGTTTGGGATATACTTAGGAGGCTTCATTTCTCACACTGGTGGTCAGGTTCCTAAATTATTTTTGACAGCCGTATGTAATGATATACAAATGGGAAAGTGATGGAGTAGCAGAAAATTGACTGGCAAGGACGGCGTAATGTGGTTAGAGAGCAACCCTTGCTAAAAAGCCGTGGAGACTACGGCAGTGTTCCTGGAGCAAACACGGAGCAGGACCACCATGAGCCTGTGAAAGCAGCAGTGGTACAACTCTGTGACCTTTAAAGCTACTTAGGGCATTCAAATGCTTTGGATTTTCAGGGCTCTATTAAATTACACAAACCGGCCATGCCTGGGACTTTCCTCCCAGGTTTCCGCAGTATTTAAAGAATTTAAGAACCCTGAAATGGTTCAAAAATGGGGAATTGAGAGTTGCTTGTGTTCCTTGTGTTGTGTGCAGCGGATCTTTGTGAGTGGCTGTGGAGAAGATCTGAGCAGGGTCAGGGGTGGCTTGTACTGAATCTCCCCATCATTGCCCCAAAGCTCGTTGTTCCTTAGGAAAGGTAAGATCCCATGGGATGTGGGCATCTAAGGCATGAACCTTGCAGCCCTGTCAGCCAGGCTATATAGGATACTAGAATATGCTGAGTTGGAAGTCCAAATCCTGGCCCTGCACTGGACACCCTCGTTTTCTGCTCAGCCCCTTCTCCGGGCAGAGCTGCTGTTGGGTAATCGTGTCAGTCACACGCGAGGTGCAGGGCAGAGCCGAGGTTGGGCTGTTTAAATGATCCTCGCGTGTGCCAAGAAAACAAACAGAAAGGGCCAGTCAAAGCTTTTCAGTGTCACTGACACCCTCGGACGTGCCAGAGCCGGGAACAAAGGCGGCATTGCAGCTCGGCACAGCCCGCCGGTCTGTTGGGAGCGGGCAGATGTGGGGCTGCCCACCCTGCTGTGCCGCGGCCAGGGGGGACACGTGGGGTCCCTTTCAAGGTGGGTGGCAGGACACGTCCTCCTGGGCAGCCCTGGGCTTCCTCCTGAGCAAGGAGGGTAAGGAAAATGTGGCCTCTGTGTGTCCCAGTGCGTGCCAG